>CALSBZ010046939.1:2965674-3027946 GCA_943591055.1 Gobionotothen gibberifrons
GAAAATACAAAAGAGGAAGATTTTGCAGCTTTTTTTACATGTAGACCTGGTCTAATGTGGACTACATGTAAAAAAAACACTGAAATCTGCCTTTTTTGTATTGTACAAAAAAAATCGGCTATGCAGCGATTTAAGAGGTTCAAACACGGAGGATTGTTCGCTCAGCGCTGTAAATTAAGTGTCCCTTAAAGGTGAGGTGTCATGCTATTCCAGTTATTACCCGTCCCCTTGTGTGTTATGAAGGTTTTTCTGCATGTAAACGGTGTGCAGAGTCAAAACCCTCAAAGTACACCCTGTAGTGAGTACAACTCTAAAACAGAAAATACCTCCCCAAAACGGCTTGTTGGAGATACGTCATTGTCCATTTTTTACTTCCTGGGTGCTGTGTCGTAGAAGCACCCAGTAGCCACGCCCAGAGCTATGGCCGTACCCTCTGCCAGCCTAGCATTATTACTGTTGGAATCTCAGGTTCAGTTCAAAACTGTATCCAGTCATGCCAACGAGGGTCTGTTTCCTGTCTTGTGAGGGGAAATATTCAATGCATGCCTTACCGAGGGCAGGACGAAGTCAGTGGTTGACATTCCTTTTTAACACTGTTCCTTCAGATGTTGGAGCCGGTATTTTACTGTGTGTGCGGCATTTCACGGAGAATAGCTTCACAAAACATGAAGCGATTCATACCGGATATATACAGCGTAGGACACTGAAGGACGATGCTGTTCCTACTTTGTTTGGACCAGCGGGAGATTCGGGTACCCAATCTGTAAGTATTCATTGTTGTTTGTGTATTTATGATGTTTAAAACAAGCAAGCTATATCTACCACAACTGTGAAAATGGGTAAACGTTGTTTGGGGTGCTGAGCCATTGACACGGTGCTAACTGGGCTAACTCAGTTGCTAACGTTTACACATATAAACTACAATGTCAGCAGATGGCTTTACATGTTTGTCATGGCAGGATAATGTCTGCATTCACACACGGAATACTCATACAGTATACTCCGGGTGATTTTCTCTTACGGCCAGTACATTATATGTGGTTTTCCTCCAAGCTGCGACGGAGCTCTGTGCATGCTAACGAGGCAGCTACAACGAATGACCGAACGTAGTAGACTACTGTATAAGATTGCAATTGTAAACACGTTATTGCTAGCCTAATATGAACCACTAGCTTTTGTTCATAGTGGTTTTATTACACTACATCATACTCCGCGTGATTTAAATCACCCGGAGTATACTGTGCATGCTAACGAGGCTAGCTATACATGCTCGGCAAACACATTGTTTTCATGCCAGCTACAAGGAATGACCGAACATAGTCCGCTGTATAAGATTGCAATTGTAAACACGTTATTGCTAGCCTAATATGAACCACTAGCTTTTGTTCATAGTGGTTTTATTACACTACATTAGTTGCCTTTTCTCCGAGCTAACGTTCATATGCTACCAAGGTAAACAAGGAAGCTAGGTTAGCATATTAGCTGGCAATATCTAACGGTGTTGAGATACACACTCCTACCACAACTACTACTAACGAATCTAAAACAACTACGTTTCTATTATATAATATTTTCTGATTTGCATTTGATTTCATCCAGCCAGATCAGGAAACTCCTGGCGTATCTGGCGGACAATACATGATCCAGCCGGGATGACCACTCTGATGCCTCAGCCGGCTGTAGCTTGCAAGACGGCGGGGAGCAATGGATGATATACCATGTATATATGTATATTTATGTTCATTTTGTACATTTCTAAAATAAAGTTGGATAGAAAATACTTAGTAGCCTTTCTTCCCTGAAGTATTTGCTCCTATAACATATCATTCATATATAGCAAACCATGATTAGATTTTTCATCAAACAAAGTAGTTTATTACAGGTAAAAATAACGTACTCTTCTTCCGTTCTACGCCTCAAATGTCTATACTCGAATCTGTACATGTTATAGGGTGTGTAAGGTGTATATATTGGCATATGATGGTGTGTGCTACCGTTGGTGTTTTCAGCTAGCTAGCAGCTAACTGAAGCCACCTTTCGGAGGAGCCTCTCTGGTGGTTGACTAATCAGAACAGAGGGGCCGAGCTGACCAATCGGAGCACACTGGGCTCACAGGGAGGGGGGGGGAGAGCTGCAGCGAGCCGTTTAGTGGAGAAAGTGAATACACACACTTTACAGAGATGCTGTATGCGAAACCAATGTGAGTTTGGAAAATTGCACAGTATTTTTCTATTTTAGTATACCTCAACAATGGAATTATGATCAGTGGAAATGGCCATGACACCTCACCTTTAACTTTCCCCTTAACTGCCGAATCGGAGGCTCTGAATCGGAAGCCAACTTCAGCGTCGTTGAATACGATTGAGTTGTATTCAGTTGGTTTGAGTTTTATGACATAGCCTACTGTACTGTCTCTAGTGAGGCAATAATAAGTCAATTTAATAACACAATAATCCTGCTCATCGTTAAATTACATTGGCTTCTCCAAAATAACCACATCCATAATGTGTGTTTTGGCAGGGTAAATGAATTACGTATAATTGGTAACTCTCTTTAATTTTGAGATACAAATAATAATGTGCGGAAACAGCATATCGGAACACTCATCTCTTTAGAAAACAAACTATATATTAACTTTAGAATATTTAAATGTTAGATGGAAATATAGTAAACAAATGTGATATTGTTGAACTTAAGAAGACCACAACATATCTCCAGATAGCCAACATTTAACACAAAACTCAACTGTCCCTACAGAGAAACGACCTAGACCTGTAGCCTACGTTCTCTTATCACCATGGTGCTGGTCGCCATTTTGTTTTGTTAATTTTCGACATTTAATTCGTCAATATGAGGCCGTTAAACAGAAAGTAACCGGGTTTTCAAATCACTACAGCTTTGTTAACCCATTCTACAACTGTCCCGCCAAAGTTTTCCCAGTTCTATCGTATATTTTTTATTTTATGCCGAAAAAACTTTGAGTGACCCCAAATCTTGTTTTTCCAACTTTCAAGCCAACATTCCATAATGTCTGAATCTTAATATTTAACAATTTCACGTAATTTAATGCACATTTCTTATTTAAAATAACTCAAAGTGACTAAATAAACATTTATAAATACATTTGGCATGAAATTAAATGATGTATTACCAGCAAAGCCAGTGAACCACCGTGTGACACGGGTCAGCAGGTGTTCCTCCGCAGGGGGTCCTGACGAAGCCATGTTAACAGCTGGTATAGTTGTTTTACTGTAGTTATCAAACTGTTGGTTCTTCTAGAAGTTTTTGAGATTAAAATTCAACTCTCTAGTTTTCGCATGTGAACTTGTGTCAAGTCTGAGTGCAAATGACTGATTGAAGCTCTGCAGCATTGTATAGCCTCGGTAGAACGTAATGCTCTGTTGCCATGACTTTCACTCGTGCGTGCCTGTGCATGAGCAGTAGGCTATATTTCATTATGTAAATGGTGTTTTGTTTGTTCAGACTTCAGATGAGCTGTTTCCGTACAAAAAGTGATGTGTAGTATGAGGCCTCATGATGATCATTTTAGATATCGAAGCATTTTTGCTGCTAAAGTTGACTTTTTGTTTCATAATTGAGTAAATGTGGCGTCCTGATGATCCCCGTGTATCTTGTGGTGCGTTTACTTTTCACTGCATTACATATCGTAGCAATCATGATGCCTCAAAGGAATAACGAGAAAGTTACAGTTTAAAAAGAATAATTGATGGTATAAAACGTTTAACCTTGATTTTAAATGGCAGGTTAAATATTCACTTTTATCTTGCACTTTATGCTATTTCACCACTAGATTTCTGACATATTTATTTACTAGTTACTTTGCCGATTTAAAATATAAATCAATTAATACATTATTATGTATTATTTTAGGTTAAGCTACCCTGTAGTGTATAAAGTAATTCAAACAAACCTGGGGCAAGTGCAACATTGAACTTGAACATTGAAGTGAAGAAAACATAAATGCACCACTAATTTTAATGCAATAATTAAAACATATTTGGTGCTTTAAATGGTTATTATGTGCTAGGCTACTTTTACTACTACTTTTTAAGTACAATTTTGAATGCAGGACATATACTTGTAACTGAGTATTTGTACACTGTTTGCTACTTTTACTTAAGTAAATAATCTAAGTACAGTAGCGTACTATTCTACCTCTGGTAATGAACCATATTATATTGTTTAAGTAGGCCTGAACTCCATGATCTTGTATCATAACATTTCAATGAATTATTTTAGCATTCATGATTGTACCAACTTGAGGAGCATTTCTTTATTGAATTTTCCTTCTGTGCCCATGACAATTCAAAGGTAAATATTGTACTTTTTACTTCACTACATTTATTTTAGAAATGTAGTTAGCTAGACTACTTCATCAATTCAGATTTGTACACACACCACTTAGGAAGAACTTGTGTAATATGATGCCATCCAACATTATATTCAAGTAGACTACCTGAAACAATAAGTGTGTTGAGAAACATTACATAGTTTCAGCTTCTCGAAAATTAAGATTTTATTTTTTATAATTTTGAAATGTTTCTCCTTGCAAATATACTTCAAGTATATTTTTCCTGTTTCATACTTTTACATGTACTATTCTCAATGCAATACTTTTACTTGTAATGCAGTATTTTTACAGTGTAGTTAGTACTTTTACTTTCCACACAATAGAGGGCAGTAGTGCACCACAGAGTTAATTATCAACCTGGTTTAAAAATAAGAAGAAGCCGGTGAAGCCTGTCGCTCCGCCCGCTTGGATGTACGCTGCACGGCGCCGAGCGGGGTGACAGAGAATTAAAGATTGTATATAAACACAATTTATAGGTTGTCAACGTTTTCTATCAGTTTGCACAATGAGCGGGATACCAGGGACTGCAGTCGTCCAGGTTACCAATCTGTCCTCGGCCGTGAGCAGCGAGCAGATGCGCACCCTGTTTGGCTTCCTGGGAGACATCGACGAGCTGCGGCTCTACCCGCCCGAGTAAGAGCAACCTACCCGCCATGTCTAGCTATGCAACACCGTGGATCTGAGGCCTTTCTGCAACCCACTAAAACATGCAAATAATGATATAACGGATGAAAAATATAACTAACCCGCCTTGTTTTCTGTTTATGCTTTATTTCACAGCAATGCCCCTCTGTCTTTCTCGTCCAAAGTGTGCTATATAAAGTACCGGGACCCCTCCAGTGTTTGTGTGGCGCAACATCTCACCAATACTGTTTTTATTGACAGAGCTTTGATAGTGGTGCCATGTGCGGAAGGTGAGTGAAAGTCGGTTTCTTTAAAGTAATACAAATGCAATGTACGAATTGCTATGAGGTCGTCCCTTTTGAATCCAACCGTTTGGTGTTTTGGTTGAATTATGGGTTGTTTTCTTTTTCTCACATGGAGTTGTGCCAGTTGGGTAGTCTTGATTTTAGCCACTGATGACGCTAGTTTTGTACACAGGTGTCTGGTTGTATCACCCTAAACAACATAGCCATCTTTTTTCCTGTAGTGCCCAGCCAAGGTTTCTGTTTGCTGTCACAAGGTGGTTGTTTCTATCATTAGAGCAGTGATGACTGTTTTCGAAGCTCCACTACATCGCTTTACTCACTGTAAACACTGGATTATGTGAAACAAGTAGCTTGTGTATTTTCTTTAATAAACTGCCATTACTTGTTTCATGAAAATAAGTATCACAGTTGAATTAATCCCCTTTCTCTCTCTTTCATTTTTGGTGCTCCTTTTTCTTTAAACCTGCCTCCCTTGTGTACAGTCAAACAAATGATATCACCTCTAACTTGATGCTTTTTGTCCACCTGACTTGGTGCTGGATGGCTACTGAGTTTATTAATTTGGTTTTGTATGTTTTTTCTGTGTGATTATGTGTGCATATCAGATGACTAGACTGGCCCAGCTGTTACACTACACTAGCCTGAGTCAGGCATTGTTTTCCAAGCCACTATCCCCGATCGGGCCAACGCAGCCTTCAAGGGGGAATGTGACCAGGAGAATAGCCTGCTGAGCCTTCCAAGATGGACACCTTGTCTCTTTTTATTTATTTAATTTTTTATTTTGGTTTGTTTCCTTTCATACTTTCCCATGTTGTCCACTCTCTACTGTCTCTATCTAGAAACTATAGTACTGCTTATCTCTAGCTTTGTGTTTATATTTGTTATTTTGGTTTGTTGTTTTGATTATTGTCCAACCCCCACCCCCCTCTCTCTTCCTGCTACAGCTGCAGCTTGTGTGTGATTGAATTCTGTCCAGGTTGCTATGGCATACCGGTGGGATGTGTATCACACATGGGATGCTAGGAGGATCACTAACTCTTTACTCTCTTGTCGCCTACACCTGTTCACATAGTGAGGAGCTAGACATTATGAATGTGAGAACTAGTAGAATATTTTAAATTCTATTTACACTCTCATTACAGCTCTGCTATGGATGTTTAATACATTATAATAGCACAAAGTCACTCCATTCAACATCATCTTTTCTTTTCAACATGTGACACATGATTTAAAGCTTTGCGTCGCTATTTGTTTTATATATCTCCAGCACTAGAAGAACATTCCCTGTGGTAATCATGCTCAGGGCTTCCAGCTACAATGAACTGAATTTGTATATGTTGTTTCTTAGTGGTCTTAACGTAGCTCTCTTCTCCAGCTATAAAAGCAGCAACCCTTAATGGAAGTGGAATCAGAACAAATAAATCCTAATTGGTTGTTTTTAGTCTTGGCTAACATTTCCTACAGTTCTTAAAATTGTTGTTCTTCTCTGTATCTGATGTCCTGTGTGCTATTAGTGATGCAGCCATTGGGGTTGTCTTGTGTTGCACACCTTTCCAACACTGCGAAACGATCGCCCCCACGGAAAAGCGCCCATGCTTGATATCGTATGGTTCATGACCAATATGTTTCCAGTACAGGTGACCCATGCATCAAAGTGTTGACTCATTCTCTGCATTGTGTTTTTTTCTTATTCTTTTTTGATCTATGAAAAGAGACCAAGGACAAAAAAAGAGCGTTTTTGAAAACAAAGTAAAGATTTTCATTGACAATAATAATTCAGATTGACTGAAATGAATAATTTAACAAATGGAAGTAATGCTGCTCGGTCTCCAGTAGTAGACAGTTGTAGGCTGTATGGGGAGGTGTATGCTCTCTTTCTCTCTAGAATACAGTGGGCTAATTGAGCAGACATAGAGGAGACATAGAGACGAGTCCCTCTAATGCATTCACTAATATCTGCTTCTGTCCTGCAGGGAAAATCCCAGAAGAGGCCAAAGCCTTGTCTCTTTTGGCGCCTGCCGCTCCAGCACCTAGTCTGATTCCTGGTGGGGGGCTGCTGCCAATTCCTACTCCCGCTCCCCTTCAGAATGTGAGTCAGCACCTCTCGTGTCCTCTTTTATGTGTCTCCTTTGAGCTTTCATCTTAAGTAAAACCTGTGTGTGTGTTTGATACCTGCAGCTGAACGTCCCTGCAGTGAGTCGGCTGTCAGCTGCTCTGGACCCCACAGCATCATCGCTCACCCAGGCCCCCCTCATGGGAAATGTGGACCCCTCAAAAGTGGATGAGATCAGGAGGACCGTCTATGTTGGCAACTTGAACTCACAGGTAACAAACCTCATGTCAAATGGTTTATACTTACCTAGCAGCAAAGTGGTGTATCTTTCCGTTGCACATGTAACCCAGTATGGCCCGTTTGTGTGTTTTCAAAGAACAATGGAGCTATACGGCACAGAAATAGAGTAAATATTAGGATGTGGGTACTAATTTATTCTTCAATAATTGTCATTTTAGGTCATCTTGAGATTTGTCTACATAAGAAAGATACAGAAAATCAACAGACACATCCTTTAAACTCACAAAATGTAAATTTTGGCCACTACAGGTCTCTCAAAAATAAAAGCTTGGCAGACATTGGATAGAGGGGCAGCTAACTAACTGCTAATGTTTGCTTTGCTTGTTTCTCTAATAACATAAGATCAATACATGCGATGACTAAAATACTTCCCCCAGTTAAAATATATATTTAACAACGGCTAAGATCTAACAAGTGTAATGTAAAAATGAGGCTCACTGGATACAATTCAATTGATGAAAGATTCTGGCAGACAACCACAACCCTGACTCATCCCCCATTTTTTTTTGTTGGTTTACCATTTACTGCTGATGTATGATAATCAACCACTAAAATAGGTCCAGACGCTTAACCACATCAAGTCAGGCTCAATACAAATAAGCTGTTGCCTATAAGGCACCAGTCACGTTCAGGCAGAGGATCAAAGCTTTACATTCTTTACATCCTTCATTCCACAGACCACCAATGCAGACCAGCTGCTGGAGTTCTTCAAGCAGGTGGGCGAAGTGAAGTTTGTGCGAATGGCTGGAGATGAGACCCAGCCGACACGCTTCGCCTTCGTAGAGTTTGTTGGCCAGGAGTCCGTCAACAGAGCCCTGACCTTCAATGGAGTCATGTTCGGAGACAGACCGCTGAAGTGAGTCGTTTTGAGAAAAAGACAATTTTACTGACCCAGTAGCACCTCATTTCTCTTAATATTGTTCTCAAATAAGAAGCTAGGTGGTCAAAATGACATGAATCATCACAAAGAACCAGATATCATTAGTAAGTTGGTGTCAGTTGATATTGTTTTATGTCTTTCAGGGTGAATCATTCCAATAACGCCATAGTCAAACCCCCAGAGATGACGCCACAGGCTGCAGCTAAGGAGCTAGAAAGTGTGATGAAGAGGGTGAGGGAAGCACAGTGTACCATTGCTGCTGCCATAGATCCAGGTACAACATCTTTTCTGCATGTTTAAGGGATTTAGTAACAGATAAGTGAAATTGTCCTGACACTGCTACTCTTCCTCCAGCTGACTTAAAGAAATGCTCCCCCAGTCACTCTCGGAGATTATGTCGCTCCCGCTCACGGTCAAGATCCGGCTCTCGCTCAAAAATGCACAGGAAAAGATCCCGCTCGAAACAAAGGTGATGACTAATACACTCTTGCATGATGCTGTGATCATTTGATGGTAATTGTTTCAGGTCAGTGACATTTTCTTGTCCTGTAGCAGACCAGCGCCAAAGTTGTGTCCCAGGAATGACTCCCACAATTCCCGGAGCAGCCACAGGAGGAGCTCTCTCTCCCGAGACAAGAAACATAGTCGCAGTCGCTCTAGGTATGTTGGGAAAAAAACACAATGTTTAGCTTGAAATATTCATCTAAACAGTGTCACTGCTGGATGTGAGGCACATTCTGCTGCTGTAATTTCATTTTAGATTTTACAGTGCTGTAAAATTGGAGTAGAAATTGGCCCAATTCCAAACCAAACCCTACACACTAAGGAGTCCCCCTCCTTTCAGGTGGAGGTTAAATACAGCGGCAAGCTTTGGGGCGACCTCTCCAGCAGAAACAGGCCATAACTTTCCGTAACAACGGTTTCAAATCAGCATCTCTTGGACAAAAAATAATAACTAAAATAAAACTTTATCGTTTATTTGATGTAAACCTGTTTTTGGTTTAAAATCTGATGTTTCTAAGCTGCTAAATTTTTTGCAACTGTCCCTGTAAATGTATACTTTATAATCAAATGCACACATTTACCGTTTTCTTGACTAAACACGGGTATATGATCCTATGTTAAGAAAAATACGAGCTAACCATGACGTTGTTGACATATGAATGGAATTATTAAATGTCTATCTTGTTGTATCAGTAAATGTTTGCACGGAACTGTTTGTAAAAGTGTGTCATCATGACGGACACACACAGCGTTGGGTCAGTCAGTCAGGCAGAGCAGCAGGTGAAGTCAGGTGATGCAGACTCTCTGTTGGAGGGCTTGTTGTAAGGGAAACTTCTGCAGCAATGGAGAGTCAGGACTCAGAGAGACACGAGGAGAGTTGGAGCTTTGATGTCATACACTGGTAGTTTATTCACAAGTATACAGCCTGAGAATTCATATCACAAGTCACAGCAAACAAAGGTTCTGACTGCACGGGTGGGTTGCCATGTCAATTCTGATCAGCCTCTCTCTGGATAGACCTTTTTACTAGTTCAGAGAGAGTAAACAACATATTTGGGGAGATAATCTAAACAGCTGTGCCCCCTGAATCACTTGCGTCTGACCCTTAATGGCCTCGAAGCCAGTGTTCCCACAGCCGTAAACCATTTCGTGACAGAGAGTTGAACTGGTTTATCAAGATAGCTGGAGCCTCCCATTCCTTAAGAGAGATAACAGGCTCCGGGTTGATCGTAAATGTCAACACACAGAAAAGGTTAAATATCTAGAGTAAAGACAGAAATATTCTTTGACACTTGTAACCCCCCCCCCCCCCCCCCTCCACACTTGTTGGTTTGGAACGGCACTTTGGAATTGGGCCTAAATCTACTCTAGTGCCCTTCTGTTATCCTTTTCCTGAACAGCAGGGGTCCCCAGGCACTTGATGAGTCAGTTGCTGCCAATATTTGGCTCCTGTTGTGCTGCATCTGGCACCAATGAGGACAACATCATCTTATTAATCCTTTAATACAATACATTTGATGTTTTTTATGTTTCTATCAATGTTTTGTCCTTAATGCATCTAATCTCATGTTCCTGCTTATCCATAATTGCTCATATTGTTTCAAAATGTATTAAATCCTGGTAATGTGGTGTTCTCAGGGGCCATAGGAGGAAGAGTAAGGATCGCTCAAGGAGCCCCCGGAGGAAAGCAAGGTCACCCTCCCCAAAAAGGTAAACTCATCGTCTCCTTTGCTAACCTTTGTCTTTTTTTTTCAAAGTGTATTTACTGTTTACAATATCAGTGATTTTGTGTGCATGATTACGATGTTTGTCCTTATGTCTGCATTGGCTTTTTCAGAGGAAGGAAAGACAAGAGGAGGGAGCGCAGCAGGGACAGGAAGGAGCGCTCAACATCCAGGAAGAGGAGCCGCAAGGACGAGGAGAGGATGAAGAGCAAGGCCAAGCCAATGAAGGTAATAAAGCTTTTAATTTAAACACCTTGCTTTAAAAGACCTCCCTCTGCAGATACCAGAATCTGCTGTTCATTTCCTCCTGCTCAAGCAGTGAAGCTGTCAGACTGCTGATATTTGAATGAGCTGAGCTTTGTAACACTGACAGACATGAGGGGGATGAGATGTCTGTCCCACTGCATGTCTGCCAATCTCTGATTCCCTGTCCCCTAGAAATCCCCCCCGAGTAATCTGTTTTTTTATCAGAGGTTACAAAACTCAAGAATCAAACCTTGTGAACACCGACCTACTTTCTAATTTTTAGATCACACAAAGGAGATAGCCATCAGATAAAGGTGTCACATTTTAATCTTATCGCGCTCCATCTTTGCTTCCGATAACAATCAGAACATTTGTTCAACAAATGTTAGCGGTTCTTCTCAGAAACCACTGCTAACCTGCAAAGTGCCAGCATAGCACAGTCTGTATATTCATGACACGTTTCAAAGTTCAAAGTCATTTAGACGGATACAGCCAAAATGCGTTTTTATAATAATACACATTCACCCTGTAGACATCTCCACAGTAATCTTTTTTATTTACCGAGTCATTGTACACAGAACACAGTATAACAGCAAACATTTAAGAATAAAGTCTGTATTGGAAACAAGTGATGGAAATGGAAGGCAGCGCAGGTTCGCTGTTCAGTGTGAATCCTTCTGTCTGCAGCCAGGAAGGATTCTGTAACTGAATTTGGAACAGAACCCACACTTTATTTCTCGACTGTGGAAATGTGATATTTTTCACATCCCAGATGAACAGAGGCATTTAAACGTAAGTGTTGTTAAAAAAGGAGACATGATTTCACTAGACTGAACTATAACTGGGATTTATAAATGAGTCTTAATCCTAGTTTATAAAAAAAATGTTTTGAGAATGAATTGAGAAAAAGCAGAACCCACTTGCACATGAGACACATTGAAAATACCGTAATTTCCGGACTATTAAGCGCACCTGAATATAAGCCGCACCCACTGAATTTTTAAAAAATACGTATTTTGTACATAAATAAGCCGCACATGTCTATAAGCCGCAGGTGCACCTGTGAGACCCGGGGAGAGTCTCCTGTCAGGAGAGAATGAATGTGGAAGAGCGGGACGGTCGGTCACCAACCGGAGCGGCTTTAAACCGTGGCCGGTGCTCGTGCTGTCAGTCCTGGGCTCTGCTGCAGCTGCGGTCGCTGTGGGCTGTGTGTGCGCTCTCTATACCCCATACTCAAAAGGCAAGAACGTGCGCCTGTGGACACAGAGGTGTGTCTCGCGCACACAATAATGTGCAAACTGCTACTTTTACATACAGTTTTCTCGGCCGTCTGCTCTCTGTGTGTTGACCCAGTCTTCGAGCTCATTTTCTAGTATCACGCTGCTGTTTCTAACGGAAAAATCCATAAATTAGCCGCGTCATTGTATAAACCGCGATGTTCAAAGCGTGGGAAAAAAGTAGCGGCTTATAGTCCGGAAATTACGGTACATGAGATATTACTTGCCGTTGCCATCGTGTATTGAGATATATAGATAACGTTATATATATATATATAGAATTATTGAATGAATCAAAATACGTTTAGCAAGATGCTTATTTTAATTTAAGTTACCTGTTGATGTTCTGGTAATGTAAATCTTTGACCTTTTTAGTACCTGAACTTTGAGCCGACCAGGTTTGATTGTTACTCGTTCAAATTCCAGGTGGAAAGGGACTACGACAGGGAAGAGAAGGACGAATATGAAAGTGACAGAGAGGACACGCTCAGTGAGGACATGATGTCATCACCCTGCGCCCAGCAGAACGGCAGCTACAAGACTCACAATGAATATGCATCAATGGGTGCGGACAACAACAAGGGACTATTCCATCGCCATGGAAACTAACCCTTTTTTTCGTCAAATTATGGCAGCACCCATCACATGAGTATAACCTCATAAACAGCAGATAACCACTAACAACAGCATGTTTATCATCATCACCACCATCATCATCATCACCATCATCAGCACCATCATCATCGCCATCATTATCATCATCATCATCATCATTATCATCATTATCATCACAACCTGATTTCTACAGCACATCGTTGCATGGACGCTGTTATTCATTCTCAATATCCCACTTTAAGGGCACTTGTAAGATTTTGGGACTTGCAGCAGGTACACTTGATACAATGTACAAAATCAGTACAACACTAAATAATACAAGCTTAGGAACACCGCAACAATAACTGGACTTTAGACGTATTGGATTGCATAACTCAATATAAAGCAACAAATGTTTCTCTCTATTCCTCCAGTTAACATCTCAACCACACTTAGTTGTTCAAAAAGCCTTTATTGCCTTCAAAATGATCAGTATTTGTGTAATAGTGTAGTAAGTGTTCATAGTAATGGTCTGCAAAGGCTAAAATCCCCTCTAACGGCAAGCTGCTGTTTTCTCAATGCATAGACAACTCACTTTAACTCTGACTGACCTAATGCTTGGTCAAAAAATGGGTGCATCTCTGTTAAAAAGGCGCTTTTATGCTTTTTGTATATGGATCAGCAAAGACTAAAATCCGAAAGTTCTCACCAGAGGGAGTTTCTCTCCAACACCCTCATTAATAGGGCAATTTTTCAAAAAAACGACAACATCCCTCCCTGACTGTTTTCTCTAAGTCTGCTTCTCTGGCTTTGGTGTGGCTGTGACCACAACTTCCCGTCTTCTGCTGGCTTATTTACTGAGTGAAACACATGGTAACTTTTAAGGTGTAAGAACATGAAGGAGTGTATTGAAAAGTTGCCCTTTGTGTGGCGTTAAAGGGAGATTTGACAACCAGGTTTGTGAAATGTCCTTTCATCCCTGCTCTGCCTCCTGGAACCGGTCAACTGCTGTTGAGACTTGAAGTGTTGTAATCTGAGAATGCAAAATGGTGTTGTACTGTTCCTTTCAACATGTTGCTAATGTGTTTTATAAAAAGAAACATTTCTGATATGGTCACAATGAATTCATCGTTTTATATTTTGTTTTATGAGTGTACTTTCACTTGCTTTTATATATTTCAGGTTAGTTGCTAAATCATAGCTGTCACAATGTTTCTTTTTCCTGTTGTTGTTGTTGTTGTTGTTGTAATGCTGTGAGAGAAAAAAAAGAAGGTATTTACTGTTTTTTAAATACTAAAAAAGCCTATACTGTAAAAAAGATGATGGTGGTGTGCAAAATGTGTGTTGGCTCATATTGCTCTAAAGAAAGTGAGACGCAAACAGAGCCTGGATATGTCAAAGGTCAAATAACGGTCAAAAAGTGCCTAGACTAAGATTGTACAGAATATTCTAATAAAATATGGAGACTTATTGACAGATGCAACTTGGAATTATTGTTTAGGATGTAAAATACGTGAAGTTCACGAGATGTTATATTTAAGTATTGTCAGCTGTCTTTAGTAATGAATAGAGTAGATTGAACCTTCAGTGAGTTTGGCTTTTATTTCACAATCTGTTCTATCGTTTTTAAATTTGCTGTTCAGTTTCCATAATTGTGATAGTGTCAAAGATGTGTCCGCAAACTGGCCCCGCATTAACATCAGTGCTTTTAGGAAAGCTTTAATTTTAAATGGAATTTAAATTCCACCTTTATGGCTTTTACAAACCTAATAGGTTCTTTTCCCGCTTTTTTCATTGACACAAAGCTTCAGTTTGTAGTGGTGAAGTCATGATGTTTAATAAAAAATAAAAAAACATTTTCGACACAACCATATTTTGTATCCACCATGTATTGTCAATATGTAGAAAAGATTCATGGTTTGTTCTGGGGGATAAGGTACATGATAATATCTGTGTTAGGGACTTCATCTGAAGGTTTGGTGAAAACACTGTTTTTGAAGAGCCTGGATGTATGTGCTCATCCTCAGTTTGAAACTGACAAAACATCTGATCTGTTTCCAAAAACACTCAATAAAGACACTTTTCATTCTGTCATTTGGTCTCAGTTGTGTCCTTCCAAGTAATTGCTGATTTCGACCTTTGCTTTCTTGGAATCTGGTCATTTTACTGTAAAATCGTGCCGTTCCGAAAAATTTGAATCAGTGAAAATGTTTATATTTAAATGCTGCATGTTTTTATTTTTCTGTTTAAACTCAGCATCTCTGCACAGTTGCAGATATAGAAAAGGCATTGAGACGATTGTTCAATTGAACTTCATTTCAAAGTGATTATAATCATTTCACTAATGAAGTCGGGGCATGTAAATGAGGTCTTTTTTTGCCCTTTTTAGTCAAATGTCAAGGTTATCCATGTACAGATGAAAATGGCATACTTTATGTTGAGATGTATCTCAAGAAATGAGCAGAGATGTTAATGTGCATTTTCAAGTAGTGTAGAAATACATACAGTATAGAGGTTCTGGATTTTGTGGAATGCCATACATACATACATACATACATACATACTCGTATGTGGTCTGATTCAGATGTTCATGGACAATGGTTCTTGTGTTCCTGTTCCTAACTCTTTTCACAAAATCGTGGATATCTCCTTGCCGTCCAAGATCGGACTAGTACTAAATTGGCTCATATAGTCCAATCCTGATTTCACCACAGTCCACTCTGTGTCCTCTGGGTCGCTTTCTGTGTCTTGAGAAAAGGACGCCCTTGCTGGCATGCTCTGAGGAATCCCCTGCTGAAACATTTCTATTGTCGTATAGTCACATGGAAATGTGAAAGGAGAGCTCTGGGGGTCTATCCTGTTGATGTCTGGGAGGATTTTTCCAGTAATGTCAGATGGGATTTCTTCAGTTGAGTCTCCTGTGTCTCCCTGGATCCAGTTACAAGTCATTTCTATTGAGTCTTCCTCATCATCTGAGGCATGGAGGAGCGGCAACATTGATGGCAACGGGCTAGCAGGGATCACTTCTTGTTTTTCTACTATCTTCAGGCTGTTTGTATCCCATTCTTCCACCTCCAGGTGGTTTATGGATCCTAGTAGTTCCTGAGTGAAGTAAAAACAGCTCCTCATTAACTTAAGTTGTACTTAGTCTCAGACTGGCTGGATGTTATGTTTTGCTTCATAATGTTAAAACTGCAAAAACAGACACTCACCAGTTCACAGGGCTCTTCTATTTTCTGCATTGCGTTGCTTTTTCCAGGGTTAGGTATGCTCGGCCACAGAATGACTTTTGCTCTAGTTAAAGTAGGTAGTGTAGAGTAAGTATTTACCAATACAAACATGTAGGGACAGCTTGTTCAGCATACATGAAAGAAAGTGACTGTACCTTTTTATTACCGGAGATCCAAATATAAGCACAATGCCTATAACTGCAAAGATTGTGATGACACCAATGAGTTTATAAAGTTCTACGGAAAGAAAGACAGCAGGAAAAACACATTAAGTGAGGCAGTCTACAAATTACATTGTATAAATGTTTAGTGATGAAAAGATTTTTGATTAATTTAACCTTGATATTTTGTTGTAAAGAAGATTTGTGTGCTTCGTACTCCAACTCCCGCCTCAGTGAAACCTGATATCTTGACTTCATATTCTGTGCCATCTTTGAGATTCCCCAATTCATAGCTGTTTGACATTGGATCCAACACTGTAATATCTGCAATGAAAGAGATACAGGTTTTGAGCATGTGATTTGGACACATCTGCCTTCAAGTTAGGCTGGATTTCCAAATACTAAACCATCATTTACTTTTGGCAAAACAGATAGGGATGGTAACATAAATCAGTCGGTTGGTCAACAACTTTTATCCAGACTGAAATCTCTAAACAACCTTTAGGTGAATTTGTACCAATAATCATTGTCCCCGTAGAGCCCCATGTTTTTGTTCAACTTCTGACTTTCTTAGTTGTGCCATTAGCTGGTTAAATGTGTCTTTATCTAGTTATTAACAACTGGATTTAATGAGCTAAACTCATGTGGTGATTCCTGTTTTTTGGTGAAAATGTGCAACTAAGGACTTTCCTGTCATCCTCACCTGAACAACACATAATGCTAATTTGCTCATGTTAGCATGCTACCAAGGTAAACTAAAATGGACATGGTAAACATTAGGTCTGCTCAATAGCAGTATGTAAGCATTATTGTTTGAGCATGTTAGCATGCTGACATTAGCAGCTAGCACAAGCTATTATGTGCATGAATATAATCGTATGGAGCTGCTTTCACACAAGGAAATGCTGTCATCTAGGTAGAGCTATGTTGTTGTGATTGTTAGCAGTATGTTGTTAGTGCTTTTGTCACAACACATTGACAGCGTTCTTGTCTTGTCAAACCATCAAATTCCAATTTCAGTCTATCAATATTGTTCATCAACCTCTCTAGAGACTGAGACAGTGGTGAACAAACTAGCTGGTAGACAGGAAATCCACTGACAATAATAGGCTGTGTGTCACTGAGGGCAAACAACAATGTGAAGCCAATGATGTTACAGCTGATACAAAGTTATTGTACATGTTTTATCTGGACTTTACAATTGAAACTTTGTTTTGTATTTATGGTTTGGCCAAAATAACGAGTATAAAAGCTTGTAAGTGAGTTAGGACTTCGTTTTGGGTGGATAATACTTACTTGTCTTTGTAGTGGTCCCTCCTCCATGGTGGGCAGTGCAGTAGATTATGTAACCCCGAAGGAAACCTCTGATGTCGTCCTCTGGGATGGACAACCACTGCAGCTCCACTGAATTCAGCGATACATTGTAGATGCTGAGGTTTGTGGGAGCACTGAGAGGAGCTTTGGGAGCACAATATCAAGAAATCAGTCTGTTTGGTTCTTGATAGGACAAGAAAAATCAATATGTATTGGCCTATTAGATGTGATCTTTATCCTTGGTGTTAGCTACTGTAGGCTATCCGTGTAGCTTCTGTTGTGATTTCAATGTTGTTGAGGCAGTCCACGACTGAAACAGACTGAAGCATCTCAACAACAATTTGATGGATTGCCATGAAAATGTGTATATTCATGGTCCCCAGAGGCTGAATCCGTATGACTTTGCAACACAGTTTCATGGCATTTCGTGTTATAGTCACGAAATTAATTTAATCTATTGATTCATGTTCACCAACACGATTTTCGCATTTTATTCGTGTCACACAGAACAATTTTAAAAGCAATGTATTTCTATTGGTAGTATGTTTCATGCCTGCACCACGTCTTTTTGTCCGGTCAGGTCTTGGAAGACCGGAAGCTGTGTGGTTCATAAAAACATGTTCTTACTCAATATCTTACCCTAAGCCTAACCCTATCCCTTTTATTTTAAATTGTATAATGTCTGAGTTTTTTTGCCGTCCACGAAGAAAAGAAATGGGGCAAAGAGCCTCAGAATACTGAAATCTGTATTCTTTCATCTTTTTTTCCTTCTAATTTGTTATTATTTGGTGCAGGCACGAAACATACTACCAATAGAAATACATTGCTTCTAAAATTGTTCTGTGTCAGAATACTGAAATCTGTATTTTTTTTATCTGTTTTTCCTTCTAATTTGTTATTATTTACATTGCTTTTATCAATAGATTAATTTCGTGACTATAACACGAAATGCCGTGAGACTGTGTTGGACTTTGGTGATCCCTTGACTTTTCTCTCTAGCACTGCTAGCAGATTGTTTGATTTACAAGCAGATTCTCAATTTCTCAACCAATGTTGGATGGATGGAAATTCAATTTGATGCAGACATTCGTGGTCTTTGTAATAATTGGTGCAAACTCATCTCTGGGACCAAATCTTGTTCGATCATTTGGTTTATCTTTGTCACTGTTTGGTTTTCTTTACAGCAAGCTTTATAGCATCAGAGTAATTCATTTATTCCGACAGCATTATAAAATAGTGGAAAGGTAGAAGGCCTGTGACTTACATCCTTCTATGGAGTAGAAGTGTGTTCTCCCATAGGTGCTCTCACTGTTGTTCACCTTCTTCATGTTGCAGGTGTCCTTGTCTGGCCGTGTGTGCAGAGTGATGCTGTATCTCTTATAAGGCTCCAAAGGCTCTGCGGATTTAAAATAACCAAATATATTATCTCAGAGGAAGGAAACTGAAACTGAAGATTGTATTTTCATACTACCTATTCAAATTAGCAAACAACGTTCTATGAGAATCATAAGGCCACCTAAACAATGTTACTAGCAACACAATTAGGAAAAAAAACGTTTTTGAACAAATTATGTATAAACAGAAGATGCAAAAATGTTCACTGAAATGAATTGTATTTGCTTATCCTTGTATGTTTTCTGTTTTTTAAGTGGGGGTTCCTGGCACAACTTCACATACGTCCAATGTGTATGGAGAAGGAAAAAGTCTAAAAAGGTTTAACTCTCCAACAACATTTGAAGTATTCCGAAATACACTTGAAGTATATTAATTAAAACAACCTGAGGACTCTGTCAGGGTCATGATACATGTTTTCCCTTTCCCGAGCCTTAACTTTGTTGGCTGAACCTTCAAACAAATCCTTTCCCCTGAAAGGTCCTCTGCTTTGTACAAAAACACGTACGTATATCCTTTAACTTCTGAATATGACACCTATTCACTTTTTTGAAAATGTACGTGGCAGTAAAGACATTGAACGGGACAGGGTTGGTCAACATCTGTAAATGTTTCCTTACCTGGTAAAGACGTTAAAGTCCTGTGGTTGTATTCATCCTCATAAAAAGACATGGACCCTGCTTTATGTCCCCTCTCCATCCACTCCACAGAGTAGCAGACATAGTTTTTGATGAGATCTTCTTTCCAGTGGATAATAAAAGATGTGTTGTTGTGGACTGTCACGTTCAGCTTCTCAGCTCCCGTACCTGTGTGGACAAATTAATAGAGTATATTTGTAATCCTTTTATTGTACAAGGAATTATATAGATCATATCTCCAAAATAAAAATAAAATGAGTTGACAACTAACTTGGTGTGTCTTCTCGCTGTGGTATTGTCTGGCTCACAGCTGGGGATGTGCTAGCGTTGTTCACAGCACTGATGTTGAGATTATATTCTGAATATGAGAGAGCCAGTCTGATTTCTGGCTCAGTGGTGATCATCCTCTGACGTGGGGCCTCTCCTGATGCTTTCCCAATGATCACATGGTAGCTATCATGCAGTTCTTTAGCAGGAAACTAACAGACAGGGTCATTTAAATATTGTAATGTTCTCAGCCATGATTAAACAGAAGACATATTCCCCAATATACTTTGTGTTTCATGAAAATGTAAGGAGATACATTAAAGAAGAAAATACCTTCCAGGTTAGAGAAATCAGCCGTCTGCCTTTTGTCTTTGCAATGTCAGTATCTTTCATGTTGACCATGACAGGCTGTGTAGTCAGTTCTGAATGAGGACATTTATTTATTAAGAAATACAAAAAACAGTTCTTGCAATGTAACAGTTTCATACAAATATTCTTTCAGCATGTATCTCACATTTAGCACAATTACCGCAATAGTATAAAAAAAACCTGCTTGTTTTCAATGTTATATTCAGTTTTAAACCAATACAAGTAAAAAAGCAAACGTACCTGCAGGGACAGTGTAAGTTTCACTCCATGGACACTGTGGACATCTATCATTAGTGACGCACTGTATCTGCACACTGTAGACCAGTGAGGAGTTTAAATTCTCCACTGTACATTTCTTTCCATCTTTAGATTGCATGACAGGCTGTGAACCACAAAGAAAATATTTAAGGCCTTTCTTCTTTCCTGTTATATAAATAGTTTGTAGATGAAATCATAACCTATATCTAATCATCTTAGCTCTTTGAGATCTTGTCTGCTAGGGAGACTCAAACAACAACAGGTCCTTCTGTAGTTACATTAAAGGGGAATTCCACTGATTTCACACATAAAGGTCAGTTTACTCGCCATGAAGTAAACTACTCAGCCGTTAAAAACAGCTGTAGGCCTATAATGTATTTTATTTCTTCTGGAGCGCGCTTTTTAAAGTTTGAGTACTTTGTTTTGTTTCTAGTTAGCAAAGGTTAGCATGCTAGCACCATTAACTTAGACGGTGAACATGGTAAACATGATACATGCTGCATTTTGGCATGTAACGATGTATTTGGGAACATATTAGTGCCTGTAAAATGTTAGTCTTGTTCAAACAATCCCTAAAGTTTATTGAAGTGTAGTAGGCTACTAAATTGCTCTTGTGTTGTTTATAAAGTGTAGTTGTATTATTGTTGCTAAAGAAGCCAAACCTACTCTTCAATTTAGTACATGCAGTAATACATTGGAAATGCATGGCACAATAGTAAACTGGATAAGGTTGTTTCGAAATGGAGAGCAGTACGATGTCAAATGTAGATACGGGATTTTGTAACCTCAAGAGGAAATACTGCTGCTTTATTCAGATAAGAAACACATTTTTATTTTAATTTTCCGTCCAAGTTATTCCACATGAAGTTAAAGTAAGACAGCTACCATACCAAATTCTCAGTTAATAGAAGATTTTACTTTAATTTCAGTAATCTTGACCTCCCTTTTACATTTAGAATATGAAAACTGATTTATGTTGTGTTAACAGGTGTTTGATACTGACCTTGCTCCATGACAGGCTACCCAGTGCTTTATATCTCACAGAGTAATACTGAACATCGTTTATATCCTCATTTTGCCAGTTCACAATCACATCTAGTTTTCCTGAGTGGCGACTGAAGGAAACATTATGTGGAGGACCACATCGGACTAAAATAAAAAAAAACCATATATTCAGTCAGAGATGAATCATCAAAAAGAGAGAAATTATCAGGTTCTTTCTCTTATAAATAAATGTTTTTGGACTTACACAAGCTCTTTGGTGACCCTCTGAAAACTGATTTTGTGCAATTGGTTGATGCGCTGTTTTCAAAAACCTCAGCGGTCATGTTGTACTTTTCATATAAATGTATCCTCTCAGTGATGTTTGTTTGCGATGTGTTGTAAACTTTGCAGTGTTTTATCCTGGAAGGAGAAGAGCTTAAAAAACGGTTTAATGTTAGAAATCATTACAAATGGTACGCACAGTTTCATGTTAGATAGAAAAACTCAAGAAAGCCTACTTACAGTTGTGTTATGATCAGTGTGTATGTCTTTTCTGATTCGCTGTTTCCAGGCTTCCACACACAGCGATAGGATGTTTTAGATTGTTTACCAAAACAATCTAAATCATGCACTCCAGCTAAAAGAGAGGCAGTGTAGAGTCACAGTTAAAAGTAAGTCTCCAATCTAATGATTCAATCTGTGATGACTCAAATGTGTTTTTACCTGGGTTTATCCCACAGTGCTGATATTTTGTAGAAAAGTTCTTTGACTTGCAGGGCACTGGAACATAATCAAGAATTGGTCATTTTACAAGAATGCTCTTTTCTCTGTGCAGAACACAACTCTAAATATGATGCCACTTTGTATTTTATGGAAGGACACGTATCTTATAATAATTACGATTTGCTATCATAGTTCTTGCAGATAAATAGAGCTATTCATCCAGGAAAGTTATTTACTAAAGATACAATGAACACATCACTGTTAAGTAAGCAGCAGTATGAGGATTTATTATCTGAATTGTTGAAACAAAATAACATTTCCAACCTTTCGAAGCTTGAACATGAGAGGAGAATGCTGTGTAGTAAACAAGGATCACACCTTTAATGTGAAAAACAACAAGTATCTTTAGGGAGTGGTTTGATTTGAGTACTGTATAATGATAGTTCACAACCTGCATTCGTAATACATTACAAAGAAAAATAAGGCTAAAAACCAACACAAAACATAGAAATAAAATAAAGATAGCAAACTTTTAAAGGAAACAATACAAAAACACTTACCAAGGAGGAAAACATATGATTTGATTCCATAGGAAGTGCATTTTGAGTCTAAAAAATCTAAAAGAAATCCGCTGCCAACCATCTCGCCTGGGACTGACTGAAGACTGAAACCAAGAAACCAACAGACTGGGTTGCAGGCAACCTCACCCCCACATTCTGCTCGTATTCACAATCATGATGCACACACTAGCTGCTCACTGGGTGACTGAGAAGAAAATATATTTTTGTAAGTCATACTATACATTCAGTAGAGGGGTGGCAACACATTTTGACACAGCTCATAGGACTCATAGTGACAATAAACTGACACCTTCTTACTTCCTTTTTCCATAAATAGATCTGCTTAGCATGCAAGGTTGTAGCGTTTCTGATAACACTGATATGCAGGAGGTGCCTTACATACAAGAAAATTGACAGTAAAAAGTGCAAAGGACTATCGAGTGAGTGAATTCTTTCTTTCTAACAGCGGTTACCGAAAATACGCTTTCTCAGACCCGCTGTGACTCAAAGCATGAACACATATGACTTTCTGTTAAGTGATTTCAGGAATTATTCATGCTTATTTTGCTTTCAAAGAACTGAATGTAATTTTCAATTGAAAATCACAAATTGACGACAGTAACTGACAGATTTGTTTGACAAATGTTTTAATTTTGAATCAGAGATGGGCTGATCTGAATGTTTCAAATTTGAATGTTTCAGTGCTCAAATTGCTCCTGTGGGGAATGTCCACAGTATTGAGTAAGTCACTTTGGATAAAAGCGTCTAACAAGTAACATGTAATGTCATGTAATCTTTGTAAGGACACACACTGCTAAGTTTTCTTGTCTGTTAAAACAATTGTTTATTTTTTGTAAATGGAAAAAGAAAACGTAAACATTTCAACAGAAAATTGTGTTTAATACAATCATCTTTTAAAACAATATTTAAAAGAGGATTTTGTCCCCAAGTAAATCTTAAAGTGGACCTATTATGCTATATTGGAAACATATATTGTAGGGCCATACCTATACAAAACATGTCTGTGAAGTTTTTTGCTTAAAATACCAAACAGTTCACCCATTGTAGCCATGCCTCATACTGCTCATACCCCTCTTTTGCAGCCCTGAGAAATGCGGATTTTGTGTCCTTAGCTTGAAAAAAAAAAAGAGGAGGCGGAGCTAATGCCTGATTAGAATTCTACCGGAGATAAAGTTAAATTCTGCTGTGATAAAACGCCATCCTGTTCTGAACCACATCAAGGATTATTTCTGAAACAGTATGGAGCTCAAATGCTTTTTCTCTTGCGGGTTTATCACAAGGTGAGTTCTTTTTTTATTTCCTGCTTTGTAAACACATGTGCTCTACAGTACAGGTTAGCTCTGAGTGTTAGTGAGGCTTGCTAATGTAAACAAAGACGAGATTACGTCCAAAACACGTCAGCAGGGCCGGCCCTAGACTTTTGGGGGCCCTAAGCGAGCTTTGGCTTGGGGGCCCTCCTCACTCTAGTACGTTCTCACTACACACAACACGGAACCAACTTTTGTCTTATGATGTTAGCATAAGCACACATATTGTATAAATAAGTATGTAAACACCATGGACCTAACCTCCTCTAGCGGGGTCCGGGGGCATGTTCCCCCGGGAAGATTTTCTTTTAAATATTGAAGTTAAAAGCATCAATCTGGTGCACTTTGAGAGCAAAATTAAGAGATCTATGGATACATCTCTCAACACCCATATAAAACAGAACTGTAGACAGATTTTTCTTTATGGATATTTTACAAATCACTCCCCTTTTAAACTGTATTCTTGTTTTGTCATATAGTATTTCATAACTGTTTTTCATTTATTCTCTCTGGCTGTCCATCTCATAATGTTCACATAGAAACTAGCAGTCAATAGGAATATCATTCAGAAGAATTATAATTTCATGCAAAAATCTGTCACAAAAAGAGGTTGCACATTTAAATTCAGGTGTTGTTATGGCAACGTCATTGGCCAAACAGCCACATTTACTGCTGCAAATACGTTCAAACATGCTGTCAACACGTAAAGCAGTGGCAACTATGCCACCATTTCAGCTAACTTTATCTCAGAAATACTGTCACATAACATCCATATATTTCAGTGCTAGGTTGATGCTTAGCTAAGCTAACTATGAAACACTTTAACTGACAGGACTCAGGATCAACTGTGTACTGTGAGGTAGCTTCTAGCTTCATGTCGAACAGTAAATCAACATTTTCCAGAGAGCTTTCTTTGAAATCACCAGTTAACGCTAAAAAACATAACATTTAGATTGTATGACAAAGTGTTTATTTAATATCTCTGGCTAGCTATAGCTACTTGCTTAACGGTTCCCCGCGATTCAAAGTAACGTCAACGTAGCTGTAATTTATGCTTTGCTTACATGTTCGCATAACTTGGAAGTTTACTGACATTTACATACCTTGTTTACCTGTGGCTCTGGGGTTGTTGTGTGAGCCACCACTTGAGAATTGTCGTATTTTTTAAGAAATGTTTTTCTTATGTCCATCTTCAAAAACTCAAGAGTCCGACTGACAGTTTAAACATTGTCACAGGATAGGTACCTGTCAGCCAATAAAACACGTTTATTTCCATGCAACTCTCTGGTGATTGGTCTGGTGTCTTGTTCAATGAACACGGGAAATTACAATCCTGCCGTCCTCTCTAGTGTCATGATGAGGTTCAGGTAAAGCACGGTTAATGTATTATATTATTGACTCAATAATATAATATATGACTTTGAGAGTAGGCAATCTAGGCATATTAACAAAATTAATTAAACATACTTATCACGGCAACAGTGTATGAGATTTTTTTTTTTTTATTAAAAAAAAAAATGTTTTGCTAGGGGGCCCTTAGTGGCTGCGGGGCCCTAAGCGGCCGGTTATGTTGCTTAATGGGTCGGGCCAGCTCTGCACGTCAGGCATTGTTTCTGATAGCAATTTTCTGTGGGTCCGCCGCCGATTTGACGTCAGATCGGCAGTAAATCTGTATCCGCTCGTTGTACACCCGTTTTTAAAAGATTTGGGTACGGAGGAAATGAGAGAGGGTTTTATTGTCTGACGCTGCGTGAGTTCCCCGACGCACCGGGGACACATATTTATGTATAAAATACATCACAAAGTGCATTTTGCATGATAGGTCCCCTTTAAATGATCATATTTCAAACATCATTGCTGAAAGGGTGTTTTTCTATTAAAAATGTAGGGCTAGGAAATGCCACCTCGCTCTTAACTGGGCACGTTTTGACATTCTTGAAGAGTTGCAGTATTGAAGCAGGCAGTAAGGGTGATTCAAGAGTAACAAGTATGTAAAAGTTCATGTCAGTATTGCAATATGTACGTTTTTCGTACTCATGTTCTTTAATCTGCATGTTCCTCCTTCAGTGCTGAACACACAGGAAGTTCACTGACTTCACTTATAGGCCTGAAGAACAACATAAATGATGTTTATCATGGTCTGGATCTTAACACTGTACTTTAACTGTGAACCAGCTGTGAGGCTGTTTGAACCTGTTGTTGTTGTGTATGGTCTTCATCTCTGTATGTACTTAAGGTTAAATATCAATGAACTAGAAGTAACAGACAGATACCATAGAAATGTTATGCTTTATGTGTTCAGAGAGTATGATTTAGGCGACAAGGTGGATTTCAATTTTTAAAACAAAATTAAAGCAGTAATTATTACATTTGAAAAAGATCCTTGTGGCAGGAAATTCGTTTCCGCTTGATGCCTGCATACTCATGCTTTTTCTCTCACGTAAATTTCCCCACCTTTACTCTTATCATCCCTAAGATCAGTGTTGCACTTTGGGGTGTGAGAGTTTAAAGACTGTGTGGGTTTCTTTCATGGTGTTAACTTTGATCAGAAAAGAGTGTTGCAACTAACGGGCACAGCACATATTAATCATTTCTACCAGATACTGGTTTACTCATTTCTTCTGTATTTACGGTAACATGCGGTTCATCATCGATGAAATGTTCTGCATAAGACATTTATCTGGAAAATGTGATTCAAAGCAAGATATTTTGAAGGCGTAACATAAATATGAGAAATAAGTTTGATTTGAAGTTTTCATTAACTATAGTATTTATATGAGCATATACAGATAATCACATTAGCACATAAGATACTATACTTTATTTATTTTGGTCGGATGGAATAAAAAAGGACAGCTGTATCATTTTGCATTTAAGATAAGATAAGATAGAGCTTTATTGTCTCCCTTAGGAGAAATTTGTCTTGGGCATCGAGATAATAAACATAAAACATTCAGGTCAATCAGTCATAGATACAGAACAGAGATCACATATCACATGGCAAAGAAACAAACAAGAAACATACAGGTACAGCACTTTCCCTATTGCACATATCCCTATTGCACATACATAATCAAATATTGCACATATCCCTATTGCACATACATAATCAAATATTGCACTTTCCCTATTGTATTTATACATAAATCAAATTTCTTGTGTTTTTGTGTAAAAAGACTGTACAAAAAAGTGTAAAAGTGAAACCATAATTTGCAATAATGTCGTTATTATCACATTATCATGTTTGAGATGATGGTCCTTAAAATGTAAAGGATCTTTGTTCCCAGTTTGAACCCTCACTCTACCTTGAATACTCTACGTAGGCCTAGTTTAAAAGCACAACTTCTTGTGATTGTATCTGTTTCACATCTTAAGCTCACAGAATCACTGCAACCTTACTTGATTTGTAACAAGGCTGGATACAAAACAAACGGTCAAATAAAAGACAAATATTAAAATAGTAAAAAACTAAGAAAAGGGAGGAGATCCTAAGATTTTTACCAAATGGTCCCTCTTGAAATGTGTTTTTATTCCACTTAAACAACTATTGACATTTTATATAAAACTGCAAAGAGTCCCCAAAATCAGGACTGTAATTAAACTGTTCATGAATAGGAGCCTTTTTATTTTAAGCATATCATTATTGGGCTTGTGCATACGGGTTGCCTGTTGAAGTGCTATAACATTAACAGCAGAGGAGCAACAGCCAGTACACATTATGAGTGAGATCACACAAAGTCAGTTGCTAACCTCTTTTATTCAACACCAACAAACAGTACCATCTAGTGGAAACAAATAATACATGCAATTGAATGAACAAGTTTAAATAAATAGGCACATTCTGAATGTTGACAACATTATAGCAACAAAAGCAACTGATAGTAACTCACAAGAAAAGCATTCAAAGGCATACCATTTAAATAAAGAAGCAACCACATTTTCATATGAACAGTCATACTAGGAACAACAAGTTATATCTGAAGTTCTCTGGAATTTTTCCTTTTCAAATGTTTTCTGTGAAACTAGTACTAACAGCTTTACTGCTGATATGAGTCCTACACTATAGTATTAGTACTATTTGCAGGAACTTGGTCATAAGAGAAGTAGGACTGAAATGAATGTTCACCTGATGATAGTGACAGAGAAACAGTCATGGGATCTTAAAAGTTTAGAAGTCTGAATCTGAATATTGTTTTTATTTGTCTCCAGTTTCCTCCCATGTTTCTTTTTCACCATATTAATTTATGTTGCGTTATTATTTAACATGAATGAATGACACATGTTTTGATATTCCATTTAAAAGGTCATTTTTTTACTAAGGAAAAAAAAGGCAGGGGTGAGTCACGCTGGCCAAATCTCAGTTTTCGCCTTTCACAGTCAGCCGAAATCCTGAAAGCAAAGTTTCACTTCAAGATATGAGAAGATATTGACACTGTCCATCACAACCGCTATGTCACTGCTGGCCATTTGGGTTTAAAAATCAATAAACAAAATACATTAAAAAGATATGAGAAGATATGAGTCCACTGACAGTGATAGGATTCAGGCAGTGTTGAGCTATGGGGAGTGTTTTTCTTTATTATGACAGCACACTTTTATATTTTACATTTGAATGTGAGGGCTGTTTCAAACAGGTGTTATTGATTCAGAAAAAAAGGTTAGTTTCAGGAACTGGATGACCTTATATTTATGAACTTGAACTTTGAACTTCAAACCTGAATTCAGTGAGCTGTGTGTTCTTTTATCCAGGTGCAGGGCGGGTTTGTGTGTTTTCAGTGACAGAGAACACTACAACGCCTCGAGCAGAAGCAAACGACCCAACTGATCCTTTCCAGATCACAATAAGTGAAGAGAAATGTTTTATATGCTGATGTTTACCGTGGTCACCATCTTAGCATGCTTAGAAAAACTGTGAAGTAGTGATTGTGACAGCAGTGTTATCTGTTTGACTCTGTATGCTGGGTATTGATAATCATTAGCACACATGCAAGCTTACAATGTAAACAGTATCTGTTGGATGTCAACACTTTCTCTGCTGTTGACACATCACATAGATCAGAACTGGCTGGTTTAATGGCTCAACACTTCAGGAGTCTATTTACTCTGTGGAGCTCGGTGTGATGGATGAGGATTATAAAGGGAGGACGATTTGTAGGTTCACTGCCTGTGGAGTCAGGCTAGAGGGCGCTGTGTGCTGTTGTCTGTAAACATGGTCTGGATAGAAATGGCTCTGAGCTTTTTTTTGCCTATGTTGATATGTGTGTGCTTAAGGAGTTGTGTGTAGGCAATCTAAGAATTTAAATGCTACTGTTTGTTTTTTAACCAAGGATGTAGGTTTCGTTTAAGAAGTGACACACTTTCAACAAAAGAAGACATGCCATCAGTTCACCAACATTAAAAACATATTATGGATTATATGTCAATTGCTGCACTCCTAATGTAATAGCCAACTTAATGTGTCAAGTTTGCTATTTTTAGGCATATATTATGGGTCTCACATATATAATAATAATATATAAAAACATGTCTATGATGTGTTTTGCTCAAAATAACAATCAGGTCAGCTCCGTTGTACCCCCGTTTTTAGAGATTTGGGTACGGAGGAAAAGAGAGAGGGTTGTATTTCCTGACACTTTGTGAGTTCCCTGACACACCGGGGACACATATTTATGTATCAAAGACATCAAAAAGTGCATTTTGAATAATAGATCCCCTTTAAAGACAACTTTGCATGTTAACTACACATAGAAGTGTCCTTGATTGCATTACATTTTGTTTTCAGGGCACCTCTCTTTTAGGGTGACTTAGTTTCACCTGTCCATGCAGATGTGATCCAGGGGTGTCAGATAATTAAAGAAGAAAAAGATAATGTAAAGAAAGCCTTTCTTATCATGACTGAGTCCCTGTAAATCTGTTTTATTATCACTTATATTCACTTTTTTATTGAAAACGGCAAAGAGCCCCCTTTCAGAGGAGACCAGGAACATTTCCTGAGCGGGATCAAGGATAGCCCCTCATCAAAAAGACACTTTCATTTTAATATGTCATTATCCGGCTTCCCAGACCGGCTGTGTTTTAGAGAGAATCATCAGTAAAGCAGTCTTCCTCTGCATACGGAACGACCACACTGATAATAATCCCAGTGGAAATGACCCCCTTGCTCATCATGAACAGAGATCCATCAACTGTGTGACAGGATTCATGTGGTGGGAAATCTCAGAGTATTGGCAACCAGAAAGATGTTCCCTGGGTGTGGCCATCACATCATGGCTGTAGTACTGTGTAAACAACCAGCAGGAATGATACATTCACGGCTGATCTGGGGTCATCTGATTAAACTCAGGCAATTGTGTTTCAAGATGATCAAGGCAGTGAAACCACCAAACTATATTTTTCTTCCTGTGTTTTGCATTTGAATGTGTTTATGAGCTCAGAGAGAACCAAGTCAATCTTAAGAAATTAAGATGACTATTTGACCAGCTATGGGTACCATTTTGTCCTCGCAGATTGAGTGTGTGTTTTAAAAAAACAAACCAAATAAATCATGGAATAATAATATCCAAGTTTGGCTTCTTCTTCCTAATCCAAACAACTATGAAAGCCAAACATTTTCGAGCAGATTTCTTTAAAATCACACCCAAAAATGTTTATATACTATTTTTATACTAACATTGTCTGACTATCTATCAGTGTTCATTTTATGATTTCCAAACTGCATACTGTTTTGTTCGAGTTCAATAATAATCTGTATGTGAATTTATTTTGTAATTAAAGTTATTTACTCGTTTCTGTTGTTATCAGCTCCAAAAACTGCTGCACATTTTTCACATGACAAAAATATTTTTTTAAAGTTTGCCACCCACAAATAAAACTACTTTCAGTATGTAATATATCAGTTATGTTGATAAACATAAATTGATCATCTTTTCCAATATTCAAAATGTTTTCTTTTCAAAATAACATATTTCAAAACACTTCTTGCTATCTGTATTAGGTTTTTACTTTTTCATTGTACGCCAGATTAGTGTATTCATCCTGCTTGTCACGATCTGTCTGTGTTTTGTTTTGTCTTGTCTTTTTCTGTCTTTGGTTTCCTGTTTTATTTTGAAAAGTGTTCACCCCCTGTCTTGCCTGTTGCTTTCTGTCTGTGTTCCCTCCTGTCTGATTAGCCGATTGTGTTCACCTTGTGCCCCCTGTGTTTTCTCCTCCCTCCTCACCTGTCTCTTGTTTCTTTGATTAGTCTTGTGTGTATTTCAGTTCTGGTTTTTCTGTCTGTCATTGTTAGTTCCTTGTTTGTCTTTGACTGTGTCACGGGGTAGTGTTCTGTTTTCTGACGTTTTGGCCTTGGTATAAAGGTTTTTTTCTGTGAAATCTGCATTTGGGTCCTGCCTGCTTCACTCAACCCTGACACTGCTGGTAAAACGAGTATTTTAGGTTCCTGGAAATCCCTTCACTGAAGTGAGTGTGTTTACATGCACACAAATATCCAAGTTATGTGTTGCACATGTAAACTTCACATCCTGGATTCAGAAACTTGGAGACGCAGAATCAGCTTTACCTCATTGGCCAAGAATGTGTAACCATACAAGGAAATTGACTTGTACTAGTTACTCTCAATTTATTTACAGTTCTAAGAAAAACATTTAAAGGAGGGGTAGGTAAGTTTGAGAAACCGGCTCGAGTGCACAAAAATTCCAAAGTACACAACCGAAAAGAATCCGCCCCTTCCTTCAGACTTCCTACAGAGCACCTCCTCCAACACACATGAACGCGCACATGACCTCAGTGAAGACTTGAGCAACAATCAGATGTAAAACAACACCCAAGATCATGATAATTAATGTAAAACAAATGTATAACAAAGTTATTGTCAGTGCTTATATTTTTGAAGCTAGCATGTTTGTTTTGTGAAAATGTATTAAAAATGTTACGTCTGGCTAGCTGGCGAGAGCAGGCTGCGGTAACGTTACATATCAGCTCGGTGTGCTCGATAAGTAGTCGCCATCGTTGAAAAGCAACTCCGATATTGACTCTGGTTTGACTTCTCCTAGTTTCCACTTTCTTTTTCTTCATTGTGTGTTTACTTGAATAGGCTATGAATTTTATGATGTATAATATGTAGCGGTGGTCGAAGATGTACTCAAATAAATATTCCAATATGAAAATACAAATTGGTAATTATTTAAGGTCGTATATAAAAAATGATAAAGGAAAACCTTATCCTTTTGTTTATTAGATACATTCAAAATCACTAAATTAGAGATACATGTTGTTCACTGGACAAGGCAATATTGAAAGAAAATCTGAAAAGTGATATTAAAATTCCAGACATATGTAATGGTGTAAGAAGTACAATAATGAGATCGTTTGTGAAGTAGAAGAATAATTTGTGTAAAATGGCAATACAGGTACGTAGAATTTGCACAGTATTGAGTAAATCTTCCTTTATTTGGGTTTGAAGCTGATGTGATCTGATTGGCCGGCCCAGCACGTTGTGGGCGGGGTTTACTTTGTGGCTGCTGTGCATTATGAAGGCAATGACAGCATGGACTCGCGCTGCTTGGGGAGAGAAATGCTCCACAATCCAGAGGGGGAACTTTTAACTGAAGCGGGGACACCAGCCTAACGGTCACATGGATACTAAACCGGGTCGACAAGTATTTTAATATCGATATCTTTCAGCAACGTCGAGACTTTGTTTTTACTTGGTCAGAAAAAAGTGTGGTATCCTTTTATGGGCTCAAAACGAAAATGAATTGACTGGACAGGTGCGTGGACAGGTTAATTAATAACTGCGCTTCGTTTTGACGTCATTATTGCTTTCAAATTGGTGATATTAGTTGATTTAAAATGGAGCAGAAACATTGTTTTTCGTGTGGAAGTGAGTCGTCGTCTTCGTCCGGTTCAGACACCTTGTCCGAGGGGGAAGAAATTTCGCCTGTGGTGCACATCAAAGTTTCTGCAGATGATGGACACAACTCGGACTCGGAAAGTGTCCTTGACGAAGAGGACGACGACAACGACACTCCGACAATGGATGAAGAAAGTGAAGACGAAGACGAAAAGGTAAACACGATAAAACTCCTGCATGTGTGAAGTGTGTGCTCACGTTAAATACAAACTAGCTGTGAGAACCACAAGGTTAAATGTGGCGTACCAGTAATCCTCCTAATCCATTTAACTCTTCTGAAGACCGTACTAAACTCCATGAATTTAGCTCCTGCTGTCAAAACATTTGTAAACAACAGCCTGCATCAGCTCAGTGTCTCAGCTCAGGTTTGGGTGGGTGCACATGTCATGAAGTCAGAGGAGCACATAGTCTAAGTTTAATTCATGCTCTGTGCTTTCTTGACTTCATACCTTCCATTTACATTCACAAGTCATACTTATCATTAGTCTCAGTTCTTTCATACAGGATGTGAACTGATGCACTGCTCTCTGTTTTGACCATGACGAGTCCTGCGAGTCTTGCATTTACTCTAATGGAGGCTTGCCATATGGGTGTTTATACTTGTTTTTGATTGCCTAATATCCCTAGTTTGTGCCTGATACAGTAATACATTTCTGATTAAAACATATTCTATGAGGCATGACAGTGTTTTTATAAACCTGTTTCAAAACAGAGGCTGGAAATGATGTGTGTGTTGTTGCTCAATTTGCACAACATAAACACACTTAATGAATGTATTAGAATATCCAAATACAACAGTTCTGCTAAAAATGAAGGTTATTTCGTTAAAAAATACTGTTCTAAAGAGGATTTCATTCAAATATTGTCATTTTTTAGGTTTGTATAGCATGGTATTGATAGGCATTTCTAATATTTAAACCACCCCATTCATATCACGAAGGGTAGACTAAATATAAGACACATCACTCAGTCTAACAGAAACATAATTCAATGCAACCACCAAATGCAACCTCTGGAAAAATATTTTTAAGGATTCTGAAAATACCATTTTATCAGTGGTGTTTTTAAAACATGTTCTGGCTTTTCCGGGATTTATTAATTGTTTGCTTGGATTTTTGTAACTCTGTGACAGCGATGTAATGGTAGTACATGAGATGCAAAACTGGGTCTTGCCCATATACAGTCTATGGTCTTCTTGCCACACTAATTGTATAGAGGAGCAAGCGGTTGTTGTTGTGTTTATTCAGGAAACAGATGGAACGAATGAGGAAGAAAAAATCCATGCCTCAGCCATTTCATTTTTGTTACACTTCTGCAGACTGGTTAGACTGGCTCAGATGAGCACAAAGCAGTGTGAGGCCATCAGGGTGTGTTAATTATGCTGGCAGACTAATACACCTTTTTCAAAATATAATATTATGCAACATGACCTCTCAGGCTATAGGTGTGGCAGACTTTAATCCAATATAAAATCCAACATAAGCAACCAACGTGAGAAAACGGAAGCTTTTGCAACATTACTCACGGGTTGCTCCACCATTTTTCTCACTAATTCTGAATGTGAGCTAAGAACTGAATAATTGATTTGTCATGGAAGTTGCCATTGTACAGACCTGCATTAAAGGCACTAGATTGCATTTACTGTGAGGAAAATACAAGTATAAACCTGAAGTGACATACCCTGGGCCTGGGGTGGTGTCATGTTTGCTAACACTTTTGCTGAGCTAATTAGACTTGACTGAAGAACAGTTTGACAGTTTATTAGCTTAATAGAGCTGAGCCTGCACAGACGATAGGGAAGGCACAGGGAAAGCATGTTTACTGGTTTCTTGTTTCATCCTATCTTAAAGTAAACTATTCTTATCATTACAACAAATACTGTACATTTGGCTGAAATACATGTCTTTCCACAGCAAGTGAAATATGATTCCCCCAAAATATTCTTTCTAAAATTAAACCATAGACGTCAAAAGTCAGAGCGGCTTGTATAAAATGAACCCTGTGCCCTTTTCTCTTGATCCCTTTTTAATACGTCAGTTTGAAGTTAATTTAACACCAGCGACCCCTCTGTCGACGCTGGCCACTGAAGATGAGATGTAATTTGACCTGCACTAAATACAGATGTCCACAAAGCAGGTAAGCTGACCTGACAGCCACTAGCAGCCTCTCAGTGTATTACTACAGGGATAATCAGGGAACCCTGACCTTTGAACTCTGCGGAGTTAAAGTAGGAAAGGATTCTGAGAACTTGCATGACGTCTCTGTTACAGACTTAGCCTCGTGCAGTGTTTCAAGGAGTGAGATACTTACTACAGTGGCACTTCACAGATTTTTCCACGGTGTTATCTTCACAAAATCTCAGTGTGGTTTGGATCTTTGTTCATCCCTGACATCTGAATCAGTCCAGCGTCGTGCAGTAGCGTGGCGTGGGAAAAAAATTAGGGGAAGCCAATAATACGTCCTTTCTTTTGGGGTGTGGTGGTCAATGTAATAACGTAACCAGATGAGTGATTACAGCACCCGGTATCATTTTACACACATTTGTATCATAAAGATGCAGGACTTACACACGCCTGTTATCTAACCCACAGGTCCGCACGCACTCTCCGGCCGAAACTCTAATAAGCATTCATTCACAAACTAAATCAGGAGACCTTTAACGTTTTACGTCTGATTCGCTCCTTTTTTCCTCGCTGTACACAGCTCCAGTTTGGGCATTGGCCCGTCATCAGATTTTATTTGTTGTTGCTGCTGTAGCGGAAGTTTAGTACAGTTATTTTTGATTAAATACTCCAAATCTCCACCCTCCATAATTGCACTTGCTTCAGTTGCTTGCTACTTTCTAACGGCGGTGAGAGTGGTGCAGTGGCGCTATCTATCTTCTATCGATTAGATTTATGATTCGAAAATTATAAAAGTAGGGTAGACATGTGGATATTATCCGACTGAACAAAACGTGCATTTATCTAACAGGTTCGTTTTCCACTGACCTTATTTCGAGCTATTTTCCAAAATCCTATGGAGAAATCCCATTGCTTTTTTGTCGAGGGAAACCGAGCGCAGCTTACTTCTGGGTTTTAGGACGCGTCACTGCAACACTGCGATTTGATTGGATTGTGAGGCAAGGGAAGCCAGCCGCCTCTGGCTTCCCTTGGCATGGCCCTGACCAATCACAGGTTGGCAGGGGCATGACGTGAGCCTCATTTGATTGGTCAATCCCTCCATTTTTTTTCACCAAGGGAAGCCAATTTCGGCTGGCCTCCTCTCGCAACAGAGAGTGCAATCTACTGTTTCACCATAACAGCTAGAGGGGCGCTGTTTCACTCTTTGTAAAATACTCAATGAGAATGGGGGAGAGACGGGCCGACAGCAACACACAACAAAGAATTTCCGAAACTAAACGAAGTGTTTTTATTTATTTATTAAAATTATAACTACAATCCGAAAAAACAGGGGAAGCCTGGCTTCCCTTGGCCTCCAGGAGAAAACGCCACTGGCGTCGTGGGCAGTGACAGAGAACATTGACTACAGGATGAGATTAGCCCACGCATTATCTTTTTCTACATGCACACAATAAAAAAACAGACATAGATTAAAATAAGAAGCATACAGTCCAGATTTGACCCAGGAACACTGAACGTGAACTCATTGCATTTCATTACATGCATTCGTTTGAGATTAGTGTCAGTAGCAGGTAATTGCTTAATCAGTCCATTGTGTAAGAATTCATTTTTTCGTCAAAGTCAAGTGTGAGTTAGTTTTTGCCTCCCTTAGACTAATACATCAATCGTTAAAGCATTGAAGCTCTATTTATTGTATTAGACCAAGGAACAATGTATTGATTTTAGAGAAAACTATAAGCAGATTCATCAAATCCAGAAGACAGAAGTTGTGAAAAATACCCATCACAACTTCCAAGAGAGCAAAGACGTGGCCTTAAATCACTATTTTTGCAGGAACAACACCAAAACCAAAATATTTTTAATTTACTGTAATGTATGACACCACAAGTAGCAAGTCCCAGATAAGTTGGAACCAGAGAATATTGTTCATAATTTAAAACTACATTTACCATAGAAGGATTAAACAAATATAAGCCTTACAAAAAACACTGTTTAGGTCCTCCCTTGATTCTCATGACTGAACATGACTTGAGGATTTATGATGTGCTTTAGCTGGCGGTAGGACTATTAAAAAGAGTTTCAGATCATATTTGTGCCTAACAACAAGTATTACGAGTCTGGCCCACTGCTTGCCAAGGTTTACAATCTGTCAGTGTGTTAATCATTGTATTCCTGCTGCTCCCCCCCCCCCCCCCCCATAATCATAAATTCTCTGTTCCCATGCGGTCTCATCTCTACCTCTCATGTTGTGATAGCATGGTATGGGGAATGCCCCTTGTGTTTTGCTAAACCCCACAATTTCATATTTGGTTTTCTTGCATGTATGTGCTGCTGCAACAACAAATGTATTTCCCACAGAGGGTCAGGATTAGGCTGTGTTCAACCCTGAATATTATACTTTCAGCATGTAATGTATTACATTTCAAACCAGTTTTCCCACCGCAGTATGATGGGTAATGCAAACTTGAAGTGGGCTGGCTATTTTTGCAAAGATCGGAGAACATCTTGCAACAACAGTGGTTATCCCTGTTCTTCCCACATGCCAGGTTAGTCTTCTAGGTGTTTGTATAGTACAGTAGTTACTTTACAATCAGGTGGATTATCTTCAGTACACAGAGCGAGCATTAAGCGGCTATTTGTATTTTTATAAAAACAATGGGAAATGGATGGCTTGTAATAAGGCAACAAACTGAGAGTTATCATCTGTATCTGTAGCTCCCCTCAGTTTTACGGAGATTAATAGTGATTCTCTTTTATTTAAATGTTTTGTTTAATCTTTCTTATCTCAAAGCATCATTTTCAGAGAGCATCTATTTTCAATGAGAAAGCTTTTAAAACCCATGCATGTCATTCATGCAGGTAGCATGGTTTCTCCATTACATGTATTGTACCATTAAAGCAGGTCTATTTGTTCTTCTTTTCCTATACTTGGTTGCTGTGACATTTGATTTATTATACTGATTCTACAGTACATCCATTCACTTCTCAACACCATGTTCGCACAGGTGTGTATCACACTCAGTGATGGGCTTTATGGAGCATTCAAATCATTTACTGATCGGGACAGATAACAAATGACTTCCCTCAAAGCAAGGCCAGGCAGGTTGATTTATGGAGCATGTCAATAACAAGGCAATTCAAAGTGCTTTACAATACATGATAAAAACATTAACAGTTATTGCAAAAGAAACACATTATAAAGTGATATTTAAATACAAAATGAAATACAAAACTGAGAAAGTCTTTACTTAAACCATTTTTTCTGAGCACTTTATTAGAATGAACTGGCCCAGTCCTTTGCAGAGACTAATGAGCTTTTTCCTTTTTAAATGGGAACTAACCATGTGTGACAATTGGCACTGAGCAAACTCCATTAACTGGAGAATCGACTGGACAGCGTTGTTGAAATGGAGCAGCTCTGTTTAGGTTAGCCGGACACTCATTTATCTCATGAAACACATGTTCATATGCTCTGGCTATGTTTAGCATACAAGGACACTTTGTGGAGGGAGATTTATGTGTTTAAAAATGCCTGAATGATAAAGATAAATGGAGGCTGACAAAAATGTTTTTATATTCACATGTTTACAATACCACCATAACATTTCTCTTACCATGTGCTCAATGTGAACACAGTTACTCATTGTTTCTGCATACAGTGCTCCTGTTTATAGAAAGGTCATTGCTCTACATTCACTGCTAGCTTTAGCTTAGTGTTGTGGACTGTTGAACAAGCTATTTGAAGGTGATGGCTTGCTTTCTGGTTGTTTGTATTTGTAATTGTAAACATATATTGGATTTATATGTGACACCATACCATAGATTGAGAGATACACACTGTTTGGGATTCTGCCAGCCTTTGTATACAGATACTTTGCAATACTGCCTTTCAGAAGTACTCAGAAGTTGTTCTTTTTACATTTCTGAGATAGATGGAGATCACATTTCTGACTTGAAGTCAGGAAATCCACATTTATCAGTTTGTGTTGGGATTAATTGTGTTAATGGTGAGTGACTAAAAGCCATCAAAACATGTGGCTTTTTAAAGATGCAAGAAAATACGCATCAAATGTTACCATTGCAATCATTTTCAGGCAAATCACATTACCTTGGGGATTCAAATAAGAAATTGATCATTCAACCCAGGATTTAATAACAAAGATGTTCAATATATGTTCAGCGGGTATTCTTCATTAAGTTGTATTTCAACAAAGTCAAACTGCTAGTAGTATCTATTTCCTTTCCGCCATCTGCCTTAATCTTATATAATATGTTTGTGTATTTTATGAACGCCTGTTCCCTAAAATTGGAAGTGTAACTGTCATGCTTTGCAGCGGTGCTCTTCGTGCATCAATATTTGCTTCAGTTCAACAATGTTTGACTTTCTCTTTGCAATAGTTCTGTTTCTCTATCCCTAAATAAGCAGCCATTTATTTGAGCAGGCTGCCAGTCAGGGACATCCAATGTCAGCATGCTTTGTGTGAAAGAGGATTAACACAGTCTGGCTAAGACTCTTTTCACTTCTAATGTGACTGTTTCCAGGATCCATCTCTGATTTCTGCTGCTGTGAATGCATGCACATACAGGTTTCATTGAATAGTTCATTTAACAGTTTGTGTGAAGCCTTTGACACAGGACCTTAAGTTTGTTGATTCCTAAGTAAAATGTCTCTTGGTCGGAATTTACCGGTATGTCAGTGTTCATCTTCAGATGGAAGCAAGGTAAGAGACTCCTGATTGAATTACGAAATAGGGTGAACGTTTAAAGTTCCTCTAATGTATTTCTTAATGTGTTATTTCTTATATTGTTTGTATGTAAAGTTATTTTTGTAGTTGCCTGTGAATGGATACACTTACATGTATACCAACATATGTCATTAAAGTTATTGTATCTTTTAATAATGATGTTTTGCTGTAAGAAGAGAATATGCGCAAAATCAAGCTGCTGTTTACACTAGTTTGGCTCAAATCATGACCAAAAAACAAAACAACGACATTATGTACCATGGCTGATCACCATCACATGCTGAACAAAATAAATCCTGTCCATCATCTGAAATAGGAGGAGAAAAGCACGGCTGTCTTCCCAAGATCTTGTCAACACAGGAAGCTCAATTCCCCTGTGAGAGCACATAACGTTATATCACTGAAATCCAAAGCTTTCCTTTAGCTAATGAAGGGATATTGTCAGTGTGAGGAGAACAATAAAGTGTCCATCGGGTGACATAAAATGTGGAGGACGCTGTGGATAGTTTTGATCTTATAGAGTTATTAGGATTTAGGCCTTGGGACTTGTGTGCTTTTCTCCTTATGAGTAAACACTAAGAGCGTCAGTGCAGAGGGCAAGGGAAGAAGGATTTGGCCCAGAGGGGAGTTCAGGGAGAGTTGAAGTAGACAGATGTTGGTTGACAAGGTCAGCCAGAATATAGTTTGTTTTACTGCAGTTGACCCTGAGAAAAAGAGTGATGAACACATTCTCTATCTGAAGACTTCATTGAGTAAAGTTCACAAACATCTAAGCGTGGCATGAAATGACCATGGCATTGAATACACACCATGTGAATATTTTGTATGCTCCTTCAAAGGAAGTTATGAGGAAACTCTCCTTTTTTAGTACCGACAGAAACATCAACAGCAGCAAGCTCTTTAAAAAACTGACCATTTGCTCAAACCCTCCCCCAAACAGTAAAGTCCCATCCAATACCATGAAGTATCAGCATCATTATTCAAAATCTACACGGCTAAGCAGCCGCACTCTTTTTGAGTCCAGGACCTATGTTCATGGGTCACAAACAAGAAGAAATTCTTTGTAACAGAGGTCACCATGTCCCATGAGCCACAGGAATCTGTTTTCTGATTGGCTGTGGATACTTCCTGGCCACGAAAGTTAAACTATTCCCAACATTTATTTTGGTCGCACTTCGTGGCAGAATCAAAACAGCCACAGCACGCTGAGGTCAGAGCCGCCTGAACAGCCTCCCATAGACATTGCAACTTTCTGCAAGCCCATTCTGTGTTTAATATAATGCAGACTTGGTTCAATTACATTTTGTCAGTCAATTGGAAAAGTGTTTTGAACATAATAGTTTGATTTGAAATGTCTGGTTGGTTGATGACTTTGCATTCTGAGACAAGAAAATACCAGCCATGATGAAGTACAATGATATAATATGCACCACTCTGCGTGTGGTGTGATTTTAAATGGAACAACATGGAATCACACATATTTTGGTTTTAAAAGCTGCATGTAATGCATTTGTGTGGGCGACAGTTGTGGCTCCTGGCATGGTTTTTGGTTGTTCTGTCTGTCCTGTTCTCTTTAATGTATTGAAGTTTGGCACAAGCGTCTATAATCGAGGATATTCTGATTAGATATTGTTGATAAACTACTGTCACTGTAACCACACAAAACAAGTTCTTGACACAACTCAATAAGTCATCACACCAAGTACAATCATTTTTTTTTTTTAAAAGAAAGAAAAAAAGGTCTAATTGTACAGAATGGTGAAGCATTAGGACAGACACTGATGTAGACCTTAACCTTGCTTGGCGGAGCAACACTCAGTTGAGTTTACAATTTAGATAAATGTGTAAACTTGTGTGAAAAACAAATGTGATTAGATTATAACTAATCCTTGTTATTCTCAGTTGTTGGTCAGAAAAGGATATGACAGAAAAACAATGGCAGGGAGAACGATGAGTGAGTGAAACAAAGGACAGCGATGACTGGAAGCAGCTCTAGAGTAAAGCCTCTTGATATATGGGCTCTATGTTCCCGTTTTACATTATGTGTATTCAATGTGGCTTAGCAACCAATGAAAGACACTAATAACACTGTTCCCACTTATAAATGGTCCTTTAATCCATCTCAATGAAATGATTAACAACACTTCCCCTCAAATCCTTAAAGGGAATTAATATCCTGGGTGTGAATGCATTAGCTAATTCTCCCTTTGTAGATCAGCTTTTGTTATGTTTTTTTGAATCGGAAATCATGACTCAACCCTTTAACTTTGTAATGCAGAACCATGCCAAGTGGCTGTCGTATAAACAACTCTTCCTGCTGCTCTGTCATTCTGCTTTCAGTTTGTTTTGGTAGCTGTGTGTGCTTGTTTATATACCCGTATAGAAAAAGTGTTTGAACGTCTTTGATTTGTCTTTACCTGCCTCCAGTCTATGTAGTCCTTGTAATCTAGGTTGATAAAGGTCATCAGCAGGAGTTCAACTTCTTCTGCTGTGTTTGCTCAGCTCTTGCTCAGTTCATTCACAATATGCGTGAACCATTCCTTATATGCATTTCATTTCTGTTCCCTTGCATATTGTCTTTATTGATTCACTGGTTTGTGTGCTTGTGCTTTTCTTTATTTCCAATTATTCTGCCTCCATTTAAAGCATATTGTAGCTAAAGACAGATATTTCCCTCAGTGGTTGGTCGAGACCAAAACCATAGCATAAAGATGGTTAGTAATGGAGTAACATTTACCACTTGGTCAGCCACACACATGCTATTGTTGCTCTGTTACTGCAGGATGTGTATTATGTAACTGTTTACTATGCGCCGTATCCATTTGTATTTTTAATGATATAGGTCAGTTATCTCACAACTTGTTTCTGCTTCCCCCAAGCACCCCAAAAACATTCGTCTTTGTAGGTGTCAAAGTATTCATGATCAGAATAATGCCTTATTTTCATGCAAGTTTTAATAACAGGAAGGGGTGGTTATCTTGGTATCATGAACTTCAAGATGCTAGATAGTGCATATAGGTATGAATAAATGGATAGTGTTGTATTTTAACTAATAGACTCGGTATTAGTAGTGTAATGGCAAATACACTAAAACATAGCAATATAGATACAAGGCCTTTCTTTGTCCCATATTCTATACATGTTAAGGCTTCATCTTTCAGACTGACTGTTTGTTGTGCAGTCCATCATCTTTGTATCTTGTTTGGTGTCTGTTCTATGCTTTGACAACAAAGGGTTGTTGGTACTGTCCACTGTGTGAAGCTGAGGGTGGGGAGAGGAAGGAGGGAGGGAGGGAGGGGCAGCTCGGGTTTGATCTGGCTCTCAGGAGCTCTGTGTGGCTCTCTGTTGCAGGAAGGGAGGAATGCTAGGTGAAAGGGGACTGACGGCTGCCAAAAGTGCAACGTGTGTGCTACCCGCTGTGCACACAGCGAGCTAAATGTTGACTAGCTGCAGTGTTTCATATGTAATCAAATGTGCATTTCAAGGACTGACGCACACTTTTAAAATCAATGGAGATGTTTTGGACAATCCAAAATCTGACTAATATCTTAGTGTCAGCTATCTTATTTAAGTGTCTTAAATCCAATTATGGAAATAATTGGATTTAAGACAGGAAAATATCGTTTTTCTGATAACTCAAATGTAATTTGCTGATAATTATATCAACAAACAAATATATGAAATGAAACTCTAGCCTTTCACGGTTTTCACAGGCTCGTATATCTGTTATGGTGCAACAACTGATTCCAAGGCCTCTACAGCTTGTTGTTGTTGGGGTTAGAATACTCAGAGATTGCACTGTATTCTGCCTTACCATAGTATTCTAGGCAGAAATCTATTTGACTGTAAATGGATGAAGAATTGTCTGAATTCCACTGCTCAAAGTATTTCTGTTTTTCTTTTTAAAAATTCTGATATTTCATGTTTCCACAGTCATTTGAAAAACAAATGTCAAAACTAAATATATTGCATGCCTTTCAATTTCAGACTTTGGACCAGTGCACAGATAGCGTGATGCAGTTGGTGATTATCTCACTTCCTTTTAAGGGTATAGTCAACTGCTAGTGATCAAATGGATTGCTTTATGGATTCAAAATCAAACGCAACAGAAACACCACATTTCTTCTTGTCATCTGTTTTTTTTTTACAACTATGCAACAATGAAAACACATAAGGCCCTATGCTGAAAATACTGTTGCTGTGTTGAAGGAAAGAAGTTGATTAAAGACAGCGTAAGCTGAGATATATTATGAAACACAGCATCTTGGAGGAAATGCGTCTGACTTCCTCAGTGATGTAGAAACAGTGCACATGGGGACCTTGCAGTCACTTAGCAAAGCTACTGTCCTCCGTCAGGACATGGTATCACTGTTTTCTGTCCAGGCATACAGATCATAGTGACCTGCACTAAGGAAAGATGCCTTTGGTTCTGAACTATGCGACTGTATAATGCACGATTGTTTCACAGCATAACTCTAAACAGTGTATAGAGGCATTGCTTGGTTATTATCTGTAACAGTCCGACACGTTCCTATTTCTTTGTGACACATCTGATTGGATTTACCTTTACGTTTTGTATCTGGAGATGGTTGCACCATTTAGTTTTAAATTAAAACTTTTAGGAGATTAACACATGATTCAATTAAAATGGGTTGCATCTCAAACTAGTTATACATAAAACATATTTGTGACTAAATATTTAATAGTCTGCAACTGTTACACACATCTTATATAAAGTACGACCTGTTTAGACTTTAACATTTAAGACGTGAGATATGTTTGACACATCTGACCTAACATTTGTGTACAATTTAAAAAATATTTCAAACCAATAACACAAATATAAATTGTTTGTAGGTAATGAGTAAATGATCAGGAAGTTATACAGATGGAGATTATGAACCTTTGTTTTCTTCTTCTGAAAACTCATTACAAACTGCAACTTAAAGGAGGGGTAGGTAAGTTTGAGAAACCGGCTCGAGATACACTTTTTGTTATATTCCATGGAATGCTCTTAATATCCTGATAGCAATGAATATTGAAATATGAAAGTGCTCCGTGGAAGCCGTAGTACTGTAAAAACTACGACCAATTATTTTAGCCGGGCCGACTAAAATAACTGGATGGCCGACCTGTCGGTCAGCCTTCCATCTCGTGCACGCACACTCGTGCCGTCATTGGCCGTGTTTCCCGTCTCCGGGCAGCTGTTGCTCAATCGCCAGCAGCAGCAGTGGACACTTTCACCATGGCAGAGTTTGCTTCAACATCGTCTACCGGTCGCAAAAGAAAAACTGTAATGGAGCAAATTATGAAGAAAAAGAAAGTGGAAACTAGGAGAAGTCAAACCAGAGTCAATATCGGCGTTGCTTTTCAACGATGGCGACTACTTATGGAGCACACAGAGCTGATATGTAACGTTACCGCAGCCTGCTCTCCCAGCTAGCCAGACGTAACATTTTTAATACATTTTCACAAAACAAACATGCTAGCTTCAAAAATATAAGCACTGACAATAACTTTGTTATACATTTGTTTTACATTCATTATCATGATCTTAGGTGTTGTTTTCTTACAACTGATTGAGCCATGATGTTTTCAAGTCTTCCCTGAGGTCATGTGCACGTTCATGTGTGTTGGAGGAGGTGCTCTGTAGGAAGTCTGAAGGAAGGGGCGGATTCTTTTCGGTTGTGTACTTTGGAATTTTTGCACTCGAGCCGGTTTCTCAAACTTACCTACCCCTCCTTTAATCAAATATTTGGAACCAAAGGTGCAAATGGACATTTGGCTGTCACAGCTGTTCATCTCAGCCTCAATAGTGTTATAGCTCAAATATTAGATGTTGGGCCTGTGACTGTTGTTATTCTGCTTGTTGTGAAAGGATTCATTGTAGTTTGACAGTGAATACATTGTAATACAAAATACAGTTTGAACCAACTCAAAAAATGAATACCGAGGAAACAACTTGTTCGAAAAGTTCACTTTTTTACAACACAGTCTAGTTGGAACGTTTTTATTCAGTTGTCTTTTTATTACCACAGTGGAGGTTAGATAATTCAACAAATGTCTCTGTGAATACATGCTGTACAGTAAATTACCGTACATGAAATGTCACCATGCATTGTAAAGTGCCACCGTAACATAGATAATAGAATCTGTGTTAGGACATAACAGTGCAGTGCATGTTCCACCATCCTGCTCATGGCTGCCTGTTTCTTTTCCCTTCATCATTTATCTATCTAAGTACCTTTGCAACAGGTTTGTACATGCATGCACAGCAATATCACATAGTTATGTTTCAGACAAACAATGAAGAAGACTGTTGCAGAGCTCTGGGATGTCGGGGTCATGAGATCCTGATGTTGCGCTGCCTATTTGACTTTAGGCTGTGCAGCAAAAGATCAATTGCCTCATGACTGAAGTTGTTACTAGAATTGATGACTGTAGATAAACTGCATAAAAGTCTGTTTTTTTCTATTTCGGCCATTTTGAAAAGCATTACCCTTGTTGGTTTGTTTCGTGGGTGAACTCTGTCACTTTTGCTCTAGATTTCTTCAGTCATTCAGAGGGCAAGCCACCCCAAAGCGAGTTGTAGAGGTCTCAGTTGTCCTTCGCTGTGCTGGGATCATGAGTCCTTCCATAGAGAGGCAGAGGGCAGGCTATTTCCTTCCACAGAATGCTCTGAGCCATGTATGTCTTTGTATTCTCAGGGAGGGCCTCTTCCTCACCACCGGGCATTGTGCTCTGGTCTGAAGGTCATTATCTCCTGAGAATGCAATAGGCTAGTAGTGCAACCTGTTCCCGCTGTGATGTGTCCCATGGAAATGTGTTACTGACCATCCATATTCCTTAATGTGTACCTGTTACTTTATTCATGAGCATTGTATGGTTATATGTTTTACTAATACTTGCAATATTTCTGTTATGATATCTCCTGTACTGTCATTGGAATACTGCTCGCTGCTTAGAGTGTCCTGTTTCTCAATAAAAAGCCACACAGCTGACCTTAAAGTGTTGGATTGAGAAAGTGATTCATACATGTTGTGCTTAGCAGTGAGCTGAACATTATAGAGAACACCCTGGAAATCCCCCTCCTATTCATTTAAGGATTTGAGTCCTCCCTTTAGGGTTTCCCGCCATTTATATAAGTTCATCCCGTTTTACAAATGTAGACTTTAGCAATTGCTCATATTAGATTTTTTTCAAGTATATTATATATTAGATTTCCTCTCTTATTTCTCTCTCCACAACATGTTGGCAAACCCCTCATTATGTTGACGTTTCAGCAGGTATCAATGATTGTTACCGTGTTAATATGGCTTTTTTGTTCTGAGTTACTTTTTTAAGGTGTCGGACCTTATTTTCTGAAACTGTCTGACTTGACTGATTTAAGAGTGAATTAAAGACTGAGAAATAGAAAATAGAAATACTTTATCCACAAATAGAATAACGTTTCCTCAAACTAATGTATGAAGCACACTGATAAATGCCTTATCTTTTTTTAAACCATTTTTTTTTTTAACCCACTAATTGTTTTCCATCTTCTCCTCCAGTTGGACGACATCCACTACCCTCCCTCCACATACCTCAGGAAGTCCAGTAACCCAGAGTTATCTCATGGATTAAATTCTGCTCTCAAATTTAAACTACACCTCAATGAGGATGGAAAATACCTTCGAAGGAGGAGCCTAGGGGGTGGCCTCACAGGTAATTATTTTGCTCCCTATTTCAGGATTCTTACAAGTATTTGTGTTGCTTTAGATGCCAGATTGATGCATTTGTAAAGCTGATGGTCCCTATATTTGTATATTTTACTGTGGGGTTTTGCATAATATTTGCACTGTTTCCAAGCTTTAACAAGTATTTTAAGTGGTCGACAACAGTGGATTTCTTTCTGTATTTTTTTCATCACATTAATGACTACAAACTAATGTCAATTTATCACCTGTAGATTACGTAATAATTCTTAAATGGGGATGAATGATTTTAGTTTGATTGATTGAAACCATTTTTAGTAAAGTGGTAATGACAGTAAAAACTCCACTATATATGTAGGACTTTTTATTCAAACAGGAAGGGATAATCACTTCTGGGGGCCTGTCACTTTAACCTGTCCTTGAGAGAGTAGAAATGACAGCGTGCGTCACTATTAAAAAAAATCTTTCGAGATTAGTTTGATAAACCTTATAAGGTTACATCATCTTTTGCAGGCAGCAGATAATGAACAAACAGGATGCCCTCCAGAAGTGTAAAGCTTCATTTTAAGATAATATTCTCTGAAAACATCACATTTTTGAGTTGTTTTGATCCTCTCACATGACATTTCTACTTGCCTAGCAAATCAAGTAAACCAAACATAAGATGTTTTTTTCCCCAGAGCTTCTACTGTGTCCGTTATTTATATAGCCATCAATATTTACTCTAAATGAATTGAAATCATAAACCATGTTTTCATAGGCTTTAAGGAAAATCTGCACAATCAACAAAAACCTGTGTTGAATCAAAAAAACTTTCCCCATCTACTCATTTTTCCTGACACCCTCTTTCTAACAGTGTTGATGAGTGATTTCCTTTATGCCGGGATGTGATGGCTTAAGTGAGGAAAGCTTTTGCCAGTAAGGAAGGAAAGACCACAGTTTTCCCTCCTCATCCGGTTTGGTCTCCCTTCAATTCTTCCGATTTGACTGAAGTGATCATTGAAACTATAGAGATAACAGTAGCACAGAAAATACCAGATCCACTTCCAGAACTGACCCTTAGAAAAAAGTGATATTCTTTTCAATGATCTGAAGAAGAGTGAGAAATAACACAAATGTTTTAAATAACCAGCGGCAGTGTTATTGTGCAAAGGCAAACAGCTGTAGCTTCAAGCTGTTTATTTAATGTTAAGTGTTTTTGTGGGCATTTAATGTCAACTGTTGAGTCAGCAGTTGATAGAGTTGACAGGAAATGAGAGTAGAAAAAGATAAGTGTCTTGCAAGACTCGATCTGCAGAGGCACCAGAGCGTCCCTAAACTGCATTTGTCATGCAATACTACATTTACAAAACTCATATTACTGTTATATTGGGGAAAGATATCAGTCTTCCACCTCGAGATGAACACCTACAGCAATAGCGGGACCGTGAATTTATAGACATGCCTTCTACAGTTTATAAAAGCGTAACACATTGGATGTCTGACTTATAATATCTCATGTGAACTTAAGATATTTCCTTTATGTTCTGACAGTCTGGATATCTTACTTCACTGAGCCAAGTTTTCTAAATTCTCTCCCGTCTCCTCGAGTGTTAACTTAAACAGGAAATGGAAACATATACACGTGGATAAAGGATGAGAACACTTCAACAAAGAATTATTCAATCCATGTGCCAGGTGCACATTAAGATCGGCTGATAATGAGACTGAGGCTGTTAATGTTACTTTTTAATCTTTGTTTTACCTTGATGCACTAAGGTTTAACCAAGAGGGCAGATAAAAATAGCTTTTGGTGCCATCTAGGGGCCAGCACTGAGAGCTAAAGAGGAGACCTGATCTCAGTTTCACAAACGATACTTTTGTGCAGAGCTCCTGTTGATAATAACACGTATTGGTGAATCATTCTTCTTATCATCCTCAGACTTTAGTCGCAGTGCAGTGCTGGTGTTTTGATTATGTATTATGGGACTAAATGTTTTCCCCCTCTGGCCGTGTTTAACCCTTTGTCAGCCTGCCTTGCTGCACAGTCAGAGCCTTTAGTTTTGCACTCCTAAGAAGAGCAGACGGCAAGGATTATCTTATGTCACCTGTCAGTTCTGTCTCCTCCATTTACTCCCTCTTGTTATAAGTCAGGGGTGGTACTGTGATAACTAATGACAGTTTGAATTTACAGTTGTGCGACAAAATCTCGTTCACAACCTCACAGTATAGTGAAAACACTGTTTGGATCAGTGGTTCCCAACCTGGGGGGCGCGCCCAAAGATCGCAGGGGTTGCGCTAGGCCTCAGATGATTTGAGGTCAAATATCATATTTAGACTTTTTTTTTTTCTTTTCTTTTTTCTTTTACATATAATTGTAAGGCAATACATGATTGTCGCTAAAAACCTTGTCTCTGCATTGCAATAAAATATTTTAAAAAAATGATTAATTAATTTTAATAAAAATTCAAGTTGGTAGCTATTATAGGCATAAAAAGACAGAAATGTATAATTTTGTATTTAATTGAAATGTTTCTTCTGCGCGTAAGGTGTCCAAACCAGGCTTGTCTGGATAAGCGCATTTTTAAAACATAGTCATTGTCCATGCCGGTTTCAGTTGGATTGTCACAGTTGCTCCGATCCGATCGGTCTCCTCCATTTTGTAGATTATTTACGACTTTTGAATCCACATAAACACATCGGCAAAATCCGGTTTACTTTGAGCATGTGTTTTAAAGTTTAATCCCTTTGTGAATTGTTTCCACTTGTGCCGTCCTTTAATTTCTTCATACAGCGGGAATCCAAATGAATTAATCCTGAGTCCAACAACCATCAAAGTCACTCCAATAGTGCTCCTTAATTACGCTTTCATCCTCCTTTGACAAAATACTTCACATTCATCCAGTTTGTGACAGTAGTTGTAGCATTTTGAGACTTATAAACTTTAATTACCGCTGTTGAGCCCCCCCTCCCCCCCCCCCTTGTGTGTGTGGGGGGGCGACTTCCAAAAGGTTGGGAACCCCTGGTTTAGATCCTTTACTAAAGTAAAAGTACCAATACATTGCAAAAATGCTCCTCAAAGAAATCCCTGCTTTGAAAAAGTAACACAAATAATAATACTCATTATGTAGAAAAGTGGCCCCTCTCACTGATGTATTACTATTTATTACTTAATTATGATGCATTAATGTGCAAATAGCATTTCACTGTTGTAGCTGGCTCTAGTTGAATTAGTTATAGCTACTGTAGTTGTTGTTCATCTGGTGGATTCCAATGTAAAAGTCATCCCATGTGTAAGCCTGTAAGGGTCACAAAACCTATTTTGGGGATATGAGACAATTGGAGCAGGGTAAAGAAGAATACACATTTTTGCTTCTCAAATTTGTAGAGTTTATTTATTTTTAAAAATAAATATATCATTTTATTATATATTTGCGAAATAATCGATAAATGACCCTCTAATTTCCACCAGTAAAAAACAAACAAACAGATTCAGCTATCTGAGAAGTTTTGGGGGGGAATCTGTCTTGCGAAATTCCCCAAAATTGCAAAACATGAACTGACCTTGTCCTGTTGCTGCTCTGCAGGAAAGTACCTCCTGCTGCCCACCGCTCCCCAGCAGACACACACCGCATCAGAGACCTCTAACCTGGTTCGCATGCGTTCCCTGTACCTCGGGAAGTCAGACCCCTCCCTCACCTCCAGCCTGGTGAGTACCTCCTAAACAAAGTGCTTCTTAATAACCATGAAGCAGGCAACTCTGTCTGTAGATGCTTCGTACGATGACGTTTCTGATCGGGACTATGATATGATCTCTGTTCTTGTTTTTCATTTCTTGTTTGAAACTTTGCTGCTGCCATGACTCTCTTGTAAAAGAGCAGTTTTAACCTCAATGAGACTTAGGTTAACCAAAGGTTGAACAAACTAGATAAATAAATAAATCATTACTCACCATATTCTGCATCCTGACCTATGCTCCAGTGACCTCACCGTTTTAACAGTTGCAGGCAACATCACTAAACTTCTCTTGCATGTGTCTACCCATATTTGACAGTGAAGTAATAATAATTTGTTTATCCATTGTATTATTTCTTATGTGTATATTGTGGTTTTTTATGTGAACATAACATGAGCCATGCAACATAGGTGTTTTAATTGATCAAGAATGATTCATGCATTCATAAAGGCCGATATTGGGCCTGTGGCTGTGGCGCAGTGGATTAGTGCGTTGGTGTTCGGATCAGGGGAGCACAGGTTCAAACCCCACTGCAGTCAGCATGTCGTTGTGTCCCTGAGACACTTCACCCCAAATTGCTCCTGTGGGGGATTGCCCACAGTATTGAGTATGTAAGTCGCTTTGGATAAAAGCGGTCCCATGACATGGCCATTTCTACTGATCATAATTCCATTGTTGAGATCTACTAGAATATATTTACATTGTTCCAAAATGGTTTCTCATACAGCATCTCTGTATAGTATGTGTATTCACTCTCTGTCCTAAACGCCTTGTTGGAGCTCCTGCACCCCCCCTCCCTGTGAGCCCACTGTGCTCTGATGTGTGTTTATGTTTTACAATGGTGTTTGTTAGCAACCAGAAAATGACACCAGTAATGACAAACTGAGAATGCTGCGTGGGGTCTGGGTGCCGTGTTGGCGGGACGTTGCGGTGCTTACTGCTCCGCCCTTTGAGGCTCGAGGAGCGGACAATGTGAGCTGGATTACTGGTGTCTTCGTGGGGTCTGCGAGACGGCGAGACACCGCAGAACTCAGCCTCACGTGTGTGTGGCGAACTGTGAGTGGAGCTGCGGCTGAGAAAGGATAAGGCTGAGTGAGTGCATGTGTGTGTGAGGAGCTCCACGGATTGGTCCATTTGGACCTGGGTATGGTGACGTCACTTGGTTCGAGGAAGAAAAAAAAGGAAAAATTAAAATCTCCAACGAGGCGTTCTGGGGCAGCATAGACAGGTATTTTCTGTGTTAGAGTTTTACTCGCTACAGGGTGTACTTGGGTTTGTGACTCTGCAGACCGTTTACATCAGGGGTGTCAAACTCAAGGCCCGGGGGCCAAATCCGGCTTCCTTTAATGTGGCCCCACAAGAGCTCTGAAATAATATATTACGTTTATTATACGGTTACATGCCGATTTACAGAAGCACGTTGCCCATAAACTACATGCCCCACAATGCATCTCAAATGCGGGTTTCTTTTTTCTTTCAGAATTTGACTTTTTTTTCTTCTGAATTTGACTTTTCTTTTACATTTCTCCAGAATTTGACTTAAAAAAAAATCATTTTGTGACATTCTCACTGAAGAGACTTCCAATGATTTGCCCTAGACTTCTGCTTTCAGACGTAGTTAATTATGAAGTTATTACCCTATCCTATAATAATCCAATGCAGAGGCAATAATGTAATATAATACATACGTTTATATATATTAAATATTTATATATGTATTTTCATATAGTCTTAAAGTTACAACCGGCCCTTTGAGTGCAACCATAATGCTGATGTGGCCCGTGATTAAATTGAGTTTGACACCCCTGGTTTACATGCAGAAAAAGCTTCATAACACACAAGGGGACGGGTAATAACCGGAAAAGCATGACATCGGACCTTTAAAGCATGCCTGTTGAGGTTTAAGTTAAAAAAATTAAAAAATAAAAATCTGAAATAAAACCACGTTTTGAGCAGGTTCAAGTGTATCCCTAGTTTGAATGGAATGACATCATGAAGGCAGAGGTGACCTTCAGCGGGCTCTGCTCTTTCAGATGACATTGACAGATACTCTGATGTGATATATCGTGATCTTGTTGTCTCAGGAGTGAGATACAATCAAAAGCGGATAATCCAATGCTGTTAAGCGGTGACTCATTCCCACTGTGTGCTCCCTCGCAGCTACAGAAAAGGTTAATGTAATAAAAAAGGATGCGCTTGTGTGTGTGTAAAAATGTGAGTGTATGTGTGGCTGATTTGACTGTGATGGTACATTTTAGACACTTTCCCCATTAGTGACCTAAGTAGTTTGACCCAGAAAAAGGCACTGTAACCTGAACCTTTCTCATTGACATCATGGTGACTCTGTTTACAATAATGACACGAAGCAACAAAACACCACCAATCCAGTATGTGAGACACTTACAAGATACTGTATGTAAGCTAATTCTGTACACTGGGGGGAGCTAGTGCATTTTCAGTGTAGTCTAAAAATACCAACATAACACAGCCCACAAAATAATTGTCCTCTACTCAATGTGTTGACTCAATTTAAGTTTGAAAACATGATGTCTCTTTAACATTTTGAAGTTTGCCGGTATTTTAAGATCCCTGTAGGTATTTGTTTCTTGCCAACCATCACATAAAGGTTAGAACATGAAAACAGATACAATATCTTTCTCATGGATATTAGCAAGAGATTTAGAGTGCCTACACAGGAATAATTTAACAATACTTCAATCAAATTTGGATAGATATGCATGTAATTACCAAGACCTTTCTTATATGGCAATTATCACGTCATATTGAACATAAGGAGAATTTTCCAAAGTGCTCTGAGCTGTGAACCAGTCAGATGCTAATTGAGAGGACTGTAATGCTTTTAGATGAGGCTGTAAGGTCATGGGGACCCAGGAGACATATTTTCTTCATCAGACTTTGTTCAGCAAAATGGGCCCCCAGATAGAGGATGGAAAATGGGCTCTTTGCTAAGGAGAGGCATTGGGGTGCAATGCACGGCTGTGGTGCATTGTGTGCCCGCTCCACTATGTTCCATGCTGCACCACTCCAACTCCAAAACATGAGTTTTCATGCTGAATGGAAAAACTGATTGGCAGTTTGTGCATATAATGCAATGTGAGAAAATTCCTTGCACGTCCTTACTGTAGGAGATTCCACACTGAAGGACGAGTCCAGGCGTCAATTAGCTACAATTTTGCCCGGCTTTCCTCTGGTGGAACTAATGATTGCCAATACAGATTTTTTTCTTAACTTATCATTTGTATTCTGTTCAGTCTTGCTGCTCTAAAGTCTTCCCACACTTTTCCCAGCAGTCATTTGAATGTGTACAGTATGTAATCAAATGTCTTCTGTTATACGCTGCTCAAATGTTGTCTTACCCTGATTTCTATTCTCAACACTGTTTGCAAACCTCTTGTGACTCAGTGGTTGGCACCATGAGAAAATGAGATGCTGGTGACCGCTGCTAACATATTGTCTCGTGTAGACACAAGCTGAATGGCTGATGTGTTGCTACATCTTTACGGTATCTATCGGCTGCTCTGACACCTCGGGGCTTCGTCTGCAGCCACCGTTTCATCCTGCCTGCAGAACAAGCTTAGAGAAGATGGAGAATTGCTTAACCTTGGTAGAGAAGACAAACACTTCAGCTACTAACCTCTAAATGAAAGTTGCTCTTCTTTTTGTTTCTCATTTAGAATAGTTGGACAATGCGAGTCTCATTTGCAATATACAAGCGAGTGGCATTTGTCATCTTGATGGCGATATGACACACCAGTCTCTGCCCTTTGTGACAATACATTATTGAATTTTGAACTTCATACTGAATCTGTTGCACTGAACATTGCAGTCAAATCTAACTGCTGGCATATTTGGCAGATATATTAATGTCTAGGGAAATTATAAATATGGTTGTTATTCATCCACAAGTGAACTCAATAATTGATATGCTAATTATGAACATTTCCCTAAAAGTGATGACATTGTAGACAGATTAATTTCAAGGAAAATGTAGATCATCATGGAAAATATAAGATATAAATTCACATTTTTGTATATCAATTACTCAACGGTTGAATGGAAAATCAGAAAAGGGAGAAGTCTTGTAGAATGAAGTAAGTCTGGACTGTGTTTAAGCTACATACTATTTTTGAAACAAGCAACTACAACTCTCACAACATACAAGTCATTTATCAAGTCAAATGCTCACTACTTCCTATTCCTAAACACATTCTCGTAAATATAAAAGTTCATGGGTGTGTATGTAAACGCATGTATTAATGTGTGTATTTATATTTATTTGTATACATAGATTCAAAGATCCTGGGAGCAGTTTTGATATTAAAATAGATTTAATTAATTAATTTAATTTGTAATTCTATATGTGCTGAAATGTGTCTCTTTGCAATTGGATGACTCCCGGCAGCGCTGTTTTCTTTAAGCTATGCTTTCTGCCCTCCCGCTTCTACTAATTGTATTTTCTGGTACCTTGTCCATATCAATTGTCTGTATTAATATTGAATTGAGTTAGTAGATAAATAATAAATAGAAAAATACAAATAAATTGCCAAAACCATACACTTCAGCGTAAGCGATTGCACAGGTGTGCTACTCGTCTATTTTAAATTAAATCAAGTTAATTAAGGATTCACACCACTTGATGTTGTTTAATAGCTATTTGTATATTCTCATGGTTACTTTATTTCCCCCTTGTCTCCTGAGTGACCTTTATTACCTCTATGACACTCCTTTAGTATTTTCAGCCGTGCTTTGCCCCCCCCCCCCCCCCTCTGCCACCCAGGACTCCTGTTGTTGCTTTTTGCCTTCTTCCCTCCTTCATGCTCTCTCCCATCATGCCCCTGGGTGTGCACGACTCTTTGACAAGCGTGGCACATCTCTCTTGATTGTGATGCTCTTTGGCAGAAAATCAATACCTCTCTTCTGGTGCGATATGGAGATAAGACTGTCATAATCCTGATGTTGTGCCTTTGTGGACTCTCATCCTGCCTCATAATGGCACTCGGTGATGTCCTTCACTGATAGCATTGTTGTTGGAGCAGCTTGTTGTTGCAAAAGGAAGAAAATGCAGTTTATGAGTTTTGGTGGATGGTCAGAAAAAACGAAGTTATTAACAAATACCATAGATTTTTCAGTCCACACTGAACAACCTGCCTTGTTTGTTTCTTTTATTTCAGCCCACATCTAATAACAAATATGATTATCCAGTAGCCAGCACAAAACCAGAGAGGAAAATAAGTGACTTTATTGATCTGGTTTTGTTGGTATCTTAGTTTTGTGGTCCCTGCATGGCTATGTGTTTTCATCTTGGTTAAATGTGATCCCTATTTTTTTTTTACCTACAGTATATAGACACATGGACACAATTCAAAAGCCCCCCAAAAAAGAAGGAAAAGATTTAGGCTGATTTCATCCTACAACTGAATCTGAAAAGGGACCATTAGTGTGGGAGAGAAACTCCCTCTGGAGGGAACACAGGGATGTTAGCCTTTGCAGACCATTGACATGCACACAAAGCTATATAACCCAATACAGGGAAGGGAAAACAACAAAAAGAAAGCACAATGGGGCCTCCTTAGGTAGTTTGATTTTAATACAAGAGAGTGTGTGTCAACAACTAAAGAATAACAATACACATTAGTAATACTATCTTACTGCAAATAAACATTTAGCTAATCTTTGTGAATTGCTTTTATCTCTATTGTTCTCCTCTTGACTGTTTGTATTCCACAGAATAACTTAGGAAACCCATCCCAAAAGGACTAACCCCCTGATCCCACCGGGCGCTTCTACGCCACGCCACGCCACGCCACGCTACGTTCCGTCTGCTGGGTTTTTAGCGTTCGCGGCCACTCTAGTCAATGGGTGCTATTCCACCAGACCCGCTGCGCCACGCTACGCCGCGACTCGAAGCGTCCCAGAAGCTCCTCGCCGCAAGGAATTTCTAAAATATAGGATGAATCCTATTTTTGACGCGGCGCAGCCGTAAGGTAATGTCGGGCAGGCAGGAAGTGGAACGTTCAGACCATATATAGCATATATACACACACACTTTTGCAGCCCCTATCCCTCCAGTCTTTCAAGTAGGAGGAGAAATGCCAGCGTTCTCCTCCGGTTTACAGGCACTGTGTAAATTATATATATAGAATAATTATGATGATGAATGCATTGTTTTACCACTAAAATACAGCAACATATCTTTGATTCATGTCGTTTATAACTGGGATATTACAATTATTCTTAACTTTGTCTGTAGTCTACAACACAACAAAATAGGAAATAACAACAATAAACACGATTTAAACAGACACAAACATAAACCATGTAACTACGTAGCCTACTTGTAGAAGTACAAATGTCCAGGAAATATTCCAAAATCAACAACAACTGCGAGGCTGCACACATGACGCTCCGCTTCCACAACGTTTTGAAACGCGCCTGGTGGGTTACGACGCAGGAGGAGGTCGCAGCACGGCGTAGCCACAACGTAACGTAGCACAGACGCTTCCAGTGGGATCAGGGGGTAAGACAGTATGTTGCCGTAAACATAGTTGTGATAAAGTCCAGATCAAGAAATTGCTGTTGAGACGTTGAACCCCTGTCATTCGCTCTGTTTCAGACACAGTTCTCAATGTGACGGTGTTATGCAGTTTGACTTTGTGTTTTATGAAATTGCGGAAATGAATTAAGGAGAAAGCCTATTGGAATTGTTCCAAGTGGACTCAAGCTGACATAATTCTCATCTTATGAATGCTTACATTTGCAAGGCTGTTGCAATGTATTCAAAATAGAAAAAAACAGGGATGAAGTGAGAGAGATGTGTTGCAGCTGTCGGTTCGTCTTGGTTTCTTTCTTCGTGCTTGTTGTCAAGGTTAAAGACTTCTCGTCCGTTGGGAGGTTGGCTCTGCAGGGTTTTATCAGGGCCGGATATTCTCGCTCCTTTGGTGGTCAGATGGATTCTTTAAACTGCTTTGTATGGAAGGAATTGATTCCTCCTTTCCTCGCTGCTCTCGTCACAGGGCCATGTCCCTCCTCTGCCGGCCTCACATCTGCAGGTTGCCTCTTGGTCTGATAAGCCCAGGCAGAGCAGAGGCTGTGGGTCTCTCAATCAGCACTCGCTGCATGCTTTCACTTCCTGCTCCCCCTTTTTTCTCCAAAGGCAAAGGGGAACAACCTCTGCTGCCCACCTGCCAGGAGGAAATGACTCACAGACAACCCCTGGACTTTTCCCAAAGGCAATTCTGTGGCTGTGCTCCAAAGCCACTGGCACGATGTGTCTGCCTCATAGCGCCCTGAATCATGACCTTTTATCTACACTGTCTATGATCATGAATCATGTTGTCTTCTCAGGGCTTCTGTTATTATTATTTATCTAGTATTTTTTATTGAATTATATCGGTATTTTTTTTTTTTTGGAATGGAATTTTGGATTTCGAATGACTAAATGATTGCTGATATTTTAAATATATAGCTTTTAGTAAATAGAAACATCACTACAAATGTTTCTTAAAGCTCAAAATAACATATTCAAACAGCTTTTTTGTCCATTGTGCGAAAAGCAAGATATACAATTTACGACATAAAGAAGCACATTTTCGCAGTAAAGAATCTGCTTCAACAAGTATTTATTGTTTAGAGCCATTGTAGTCCCTTTTTCCCATCGCAAAGTTGCTTTGTCAAACTGTCGGACGCTTAACTATCCCAAAGAACCACTGGCTGGATTGCAATTACTTTTTGAGCCAACATTGAAGGTGTCCCAACAATGCATTCCAATTACTTTGGTGATCTCCTAAATATTCCTCTAGTGCCACCACCAGGTCAAGGTTTTGACAAAAAGGGTGAAGATGAATTTTCTCTGCTGTTGTTAGATGTATGTTAGTTATACAGACACTATGTATTATAAATAAGTAAGGCCCTTCTCTAAATAAGACAAATGGCCCCTCCCCTGTGTTCCTGCAACTTCTCATCTTCAGTGTTGGTCCAATGTGGAATTTCCTTAATTCTTCTTAGGCAGCCGCAGACTGAGCATTGACTCGAGACCTGTCTGTTGAACATTACATGAATCCTTAATTCCCTCAGGTAATCTGGTGGGCATTATTCAAGCCCAACAATTTGACTACTGTAATCCTCAACCTCTGAGGGGTTAAAAGGCTTTCTTAAAAGAAAGAACTGCCTGATTACCCGAGCGCAGACCTGAGCCGTCTGCTCCTGGCTCTCTTATCGGCACCGCAGCACAAACAAAACTGCAACACTCCCATCAGCTTTATGTTTCTGTACAGGTTTTGAAATGGGAAAGTTGATGTAGCGATCACCTGTGTGACAGTCCCGTACACCTCCTCCACCAGCCTGTAGTAGTTGGTAGCTGTCACTCCATACTCTCTAAGAGAAATCATTTGAGCTTGGCTGGAGTTGAGGAGAATGGAAGGGGCCCACTTAATATTCACAAAGCAGTACCACAGTGAATGGAAATGAGTGAGAGAGGGTGAAAAAAGAGAAAGTGAACAGGGGAGGGGGGGCAAAGAAAAACACAGAATGCAAAATTGCAGGAGAGAAATTGTCAGCATGGTAATTGGTAAATGGTAAAATAAACAACTTATTTTCCAAATTCCTAATAATTCAGGAGGGTGTGGGAACATTGAGTTAGTGAGTGTGAAGATCTGCGGTCGCTCGCCGACTGCCTCTGAAAAACTCATCTCCGTGCCGAGCAGTAGGAGACAGAGCAGCGCGTGAAATTGTTGGAAATTGACACAGGATATTCAGTACACAGGCTGTGCAGGGAGGTGCAGTTGATTCCAGCATGATAATGACTCAGTGTTGAAAGGAAGTATTTCTTGTATACAAATTGGCCCACAGCAGTTTCGGTGACATTTTCAGAGCAGGTTTTAAAGGTCTTGGGCAGCAACATTTTGTACCTTAACAGCTTGCTATTATTTTCTTTATCTTCCATATAAAACACTTTTTTCCCCCTCTTTCTCTTCCACATATAATGGAAACTGTTGTCTCTGCGATCATGTTTCCTCCACTGTAAATCTTGTAGTCTTCATGCGACTCATTGACTGCAAAAAGACCAGTGAGGTCTGTAAGCTGCAGACAGGATGTAGGATTCATTGTTGAGTTGGAGCAGAACAATGCTTGGAAGGATATCCTCTCATTTTCATGGTCACCTAGGGTGCTCAAAAAGCGTGGCTTGCTCAGAGAAATGAGTCTTGGGGCTCCCACTTGTCCTCCGTTCCTCACCCACACACCCCCACCCACTGCTACGCTAAATTAGCACTGCCCATCTTCTCCCTCATGCTCCCTCTCTCTTTCTCTTCCCTGCGCTCGCTACATCTCTCTCATTCACTCCTGAAGTTACAGAGGAGAGGAACAAGAGGAGGTGTCTGCTGACGGACGCCTTCCAATCAGATAAGTTCTGATGGAAGTGTTTAGCAGCTGTAAAATCACATTTATCCTGAAGGAGGCAGAGAGCAGGGCGCTGGAGCGGAGGCTGTGCAGCGCGGCTATGCACCGGTGAGAGGGGATGATAAGTCGGGACTCTTAACCATGGACGAGTCCAGCATTCTGAGGAGACGTGGGTTACAGGTAGGCGAGCAAATGTACCGTGTGGAGCTGTGTCGGAGCTGCAGGCTGACTTTGTACCGTGCAGTATGTATGCGTGGCTTGTTAATCTCCTGTGTTGCTCTTTTAACAGAACACAGTTAGTACTTTGAGACCTTTTTGGCAGTGCAGGGTGAGCAACATGCTGGCTCTGCTGGAGATGTGTGCTTTTGTCCTGTTGGCAGGACCGTGGAGGGTGTTCGTGTACTAAATAGGTTTATTAGGATATTCAGGTTCTAACAGGTGATGGAAAACAGGCTTTTTTAATCTTCAAAATGTTATTTGTCTTTTTACGTATTTGGAAATGACTATTTGTGTCCAGACTGTGTTACTTTTTAAAACCGCCTCAAATCATTTGTCACATTGAATTAGTGTTGGCTCTCGGCAGAAGGACTGCGAGGTATACTCATGGAGATAAATTGTTTATGTTTGGGAAAAGTGTTTTGTTTTCTTAATTGACTTTTTAGTCAGGCTTTCGCCTTTTCTTCAGAAAATCCTGATTGAGTTATAAGCTCAGTTCAGGACAGTGCTAACAATTGATGTCATTAATCTAATTATTTCTGCCGTCACTCAGCTGTAACGTGAGATATATTGTAAACGCTGGTGGAAAGGGAGGACAGAGTGTTCTGAAATAGGAAATTGCTTGTTCTTTTACACCACATGTCGTATCTTTTTTAAATCCGAGACCTTTCTGACATTAATCATTTCCTCCAGCCGAGCTGACAAACTCTGCAGTAGGTGTTACAGTAAACCTTAAATTGGACTGGATTTATAATGAAGCTTACTCTAGTTTGGGCCACTCGCAGAGTAATTGACCAAGCAAGCCTTAATTCAAGCTAAATTCAGCTCAAACTACTGCATGTGTTTTGAATCACAAACTCGGTGCGTCATTTGTTTTAATTAGGCTTCACTCTGGCAATGGAAGTGTTTTTGTGCTCCTTCATTCATTTCATAATGAACTAAGGTGAGTTTTACTTGTTTCAGAACACATTTTTCATCGGCACTGTTTTATTTATTTAGCTGTCAAGCCAATCTATTGAGCCTTGCAGTGTTATTTTCACAGATTTAGTGGCAATATGTTCCTCTGTGATTATGCATCTTTAAAAAAAAAAAACCCTGACATTTTAATTCATGCTCTTTGAATTGTATTTTTGATATTAATGGGTTCCTCTGTAGAAATTAATAACATTTTTGTAATTGCGTTTTTCAAATGGTTCCAAACAGTAATTGTGTGCACTGATGCCCTAATCTCTCTTTTCTTTGTTGGACACCACCTCCTCTCATGCTCTCCCTCTCTCTCCTCCACACAAGGCTTCTTTATTTGCACCGACACACACGCACGCACGCACACACACACCGACACACACAC
>CALSBZ010046939.1:3028046-3043871 GCA_943591055.1 Gobionotothen gibberifrons
ACACACACACACACACACACACACACACACACGCACACACACCAGCTAAACTAAGCACAACAGCCGCTCCTGTCATTAGGCTTTCTGTAAGCGCTCTAACTTTCAGATTCAAAAGGAAACACGGAAGTTAGCTTGTCAGGCAAATGAATGAAGCCGGTTTAGCTCAACAGTTTGCTATTCATTCTGCGACCAGGAAGGGATGAGATCATTGGAGTCAGACCTTGTTTATGTTGTGGAGGGGAACAACCGGGCTATTTACAGTGCAGAGGATGTCTGTGCTTTTAGCCTCCAGGGAAATACGTTGACATATTCTAATGTAACATTTGCTGCTTGGCTTTGTTGACAAATAAGTATTCTTGTAACAGTCAACAAACGCTTACAGGTTCAGTGATTTATCTTCTTTTTAAACTTGATAGTCTGACAAATGTGCCCATTAAATTTCAAAGCTCAATCTTCTCCTTAAACTATTTGAAACACATTTTTCGCAAATCTCCAATTAATCCTTTAATCAATGTGATATCACAACATCCTCAAATATCTATCTTCAAAGTGTACTTACTTTCTTCATTATGAGATTGAGTAAAGCTTTGCAGCAGCATTCACAAAAATATCCAAGATGTACAAAATGAAACCTACAATATGGCCAACAATCAATTTAGAACACTGTTACACTGGAAACATGCTGTATGTGGAATGGAAAAGTGGTGATCTTGTGTAAGAAAATGTCAAAACTCTCTGACGTGTTCATGTTGATTGCGTAGTGAATGTAACTGTGCAGATATATTTTCAGACAGAAAATAACTGTGGCATCTTCCAACCAACAATACACAGGAGAGTTATTGTTTCCCTGTTTCAGATGTGTTCATGAGTTCTGGATCGATTGCTTAGCTAATATTGTTCACTTCTATAGTCCATTTCCTGTTTGTCTTGTCTTACCCCGGCTGATACTTCACTAAATCCACTGTTTTAATTATTCCCTATATTGCCCCTATGCCCTGTAAGGTGTCCTTGGGTGTTATGAAAGGCGCCCCCCAAAATAAATGTATTATTATTATTACTTCATCTCAGACTATTTTCTGCTTTACTGGATGATTTTAAAATTATGTTTTGCTCGCTGGTATTTTTTGTATCAACTTTAACTCAGAAATGTCATCTATGGGCAGTCTTACAAGCACCTCTGCTCTCCACTTTGATCACATCTTTGCTTAAGATGATATTCCCTTTAGTTGACTTTTTATTGTTCCGTCTCTATTCTCATAAGGTTTTTTACTCTGGTTTGTAAAGCATATACCCACCATGTTCCCTCATTATGTAGAATGTGTAGGATTTGATATAGATTTGAACAATGCCTATAGCATGTCTTTCATCCTAATTAGGAGCAGCCAGACAGAAATAACTACATTGCGAGTTTTACTGTACTTCTGGTATCAAGCACTGAGGAGTGAGCCTCTGAAGAGCCGTTTGTGTGAAGTGGCATGAGCCAGATGGGAAGATGTAGCCTGGCTGATAAAAAAGTGATGGTACAGCACGAGAAAGGCCATTTATTTTCACACTTTTGCTCTTTTTATTAAGGTTGGCCTATAAATCATGTTGATATAACCACTACTGTGGGTTAGAGCCTTGGTTGTATCATGTTCTGTCAGTATTGTTAGTGGTTTTAGTAGCATTTCTTAATCTGGCGTTTTCTTTTTGCTACACATTCCCTTGCTATTATCCAGCTTGTTGTATGCAGTGATTCCTGTCACTGAAGTTTTCTTTTTTTCCGAGTCTTCACAGTACCTCCTGTTTCCACTTTAGTAGTTTTCAGTCCTGTCATCTCCAGCTGTTCATCCCTTCTGTCGTCTGACTTTAACATCACTTCTGTCATTTGCATTTGTTCCTGTCCAACATGAACACACAGCAGTGAGTGGAGACATCAGTTAGATAGATGCAAAAGCAAGTTACTTTGTCAAGTATACATATGCCATTTATATTTATTAACAACTGGTGGCAAATGTGAACAAGACAATATGAACAACAGCAATATAATGTGTGCAACACAGATGGACAGTAATATATGAACAAGACATTTTGGTTGGATGGAGCCTGTGCCAACTTGTAAACTGTAGTTATCAGAAGAAGTTAGACAGTTGTGAATATCTTGAGTCAATGATGTTAGCTTTAAGAGCCCATTATCATGACGTTAAAAGGAACTCCTTATTAAAAAATCAAGTGATCATCAACTTGGCAGGACATTATGCCCTGCGCCAGGCTTTTAAAGCGTTTCCTTTTAACAACATTGCATGAGGCAGTGGATTAAGCATTTCTGACATCTAACATCTTGCTACGAGGAGCAATGTGTGGATGCCAACACATTGAATCAGCAAAGCTCTCTGTGTTTGTGTGCTTCACTGTTGAATCTCCCCCTGTTGGCTCACACATCAATATGTCTCAGGTCGAGGCGGGCATAATGGTGGAACATATTACTTCGGACAGGAGATTTGCATTTACTGATGTTGTTGTCATGCCTTTTGCAAGTCGGCTGCTTATATGTAGTGTCTATATGATTTAAATTCAGGTGATTAACTGTTAACAGTCTGTGTTGACTTGAGGTCAATGTATGCACTTTTTAGATCTTCAAACGGTTCTTTAATGTCCGTCTTCTTCCGATGGCATGTGTCAGGGGCAGATAACCAGCTTCATTGATTTATTAGACCTCTCCTAATCTCCACACCAACACTTGAGGTTTCTCTTTGAAGCAGCATTTAGGTGATGAAGTGCACCTAATTATGAGTAAAGTCTTTAATTAGGAACTTTTTTTAATTCTCAATGCCTTTCCAAAGACATCTAAAGCATAAAAGCACAGAACAGTGCTCTAATCTTTAATGATCATATATGCAGTACATTTTAAGTCGTATATTTGAAGTCTTAATACATTTATAATCAAGCAGGGACGATTCCTTTGAGTTTAATGAATATTCAAATGATCTATTGAGTGCTTCACGCTATCCTTATTCCTGTGTATAGTGCAATGAAAACTGTAGTCTCTGACTCCTGCAGGTTTTCAGGCTTCGGGTAAGTCAAGTTATTTTAAATATGAGCACACTGCTAATAGCATGTAAGCACGTCTGTTTCCAGTACCGCCCTCACTGTCAAAAGGACATATAACTCAAGGTACTAAAGGCAACCATTTGCTGAGGGTTGCAACTACTGACTAAGTATAGCTTTTTATTACAATGTAGTTTATTAGATCTGGTCAGCCATCCTAAAACATAACTGTGGCTGGCTTGATAGTTACAGGATATCCTAACTGGAATCCAGATGCAATAGGAAAGATTAGGAGGATTTAACATTGTTTGATGACATGTCTTAATATAGAATAGGGGTTTTCTTGCCAGTCAGCGGGAACCCAAAGTAAAACCAAGAACATTTGTGATCTTGGGATGTAGGAAAATCCAAAAATAAATCAAAGGGAATAATTAATGATCCATTACACATAGGCCTTTCACACGAGCAATACCGCAGCTTTGATGTGGCGTCGCTCGGATGAAATGTTGTTGCTAGAGGTCAGTAATTGACATTTACCCTGTGGAACAATAAACCATCTCGAGTTCATCGTGTCGGAATAGTTTTCTCTGGAGCATTGGAAAGATTACCGGATAAACAAATGATTTAAACATACAAGATTTTAATGTCATCAGCGGTTTGTTTCCCTAACCGACAACTTTCAAAGATGAAAGGATTTCATGCAATTACTCTCAGTTTGTACTGCCCGTTTGACGGCTTCTCAACCTCACAGGGATCATAACTTCTAATAGAAATACCTGTATTTATGTTAAGCACTATGCTGACTTTGAAAAACACACAGCAGCGCTATTCATTTTCATTTAAATCCTAGATGAAAAAGTGATGTTAGTTTGTCATTTGTGCAAGTAATGCCCTGTAGCTTGCAACATATCAATTTTAAACTCTAACCCTTAAACTAGAAATGTAATTAAAAAAATGCAATGTTTGTATTTTGTTATTAATTGTTATTGAGTTTTAGAAGCCTTTGAGAATATGCTGATCCAACCTAATCAAATTACTTGGTTGAAAAAAATGCCTTAACCAAAGCTTTAATAAAGGGTGTTTTGCATACATTTGTATACTACAAACCACAACTACAACTTGTATTAATATCCAAAGTAATTAAATGGTAAATAGAATTAATTTAGCACTTTTTCATTCTTAACACTCTAAACTAAAAAGCCAGCTTTCATCTGACACTACCATAGGGGCAAGCTCCTTATCATAATAAACATTAACACCCGCACACAAACACACACCGTTGTGCCCCCCCAGGAGCAATTTGGGGTTCAGTATCTTGCCCAAGGACCTCTAACATCTAGACTACTGGGGCCAGGGATTGAACCAGTTGGTGGACAACTGCCTCAGCCAATTTAACACATACAAATACAAATATCTGTGAAAATGTTAGTAAGAGTATATTTTCTACATATACAAAACAAGAATGTACAAAACATGCTGTTCTCTCATTGCATTAATGTCTCCCTCCGGTCTCGGCTGTTGATATGGCAGCAGCATGACTCACACACTGTGACCATGACATTGACACACAGCTCAGGCTCCACTCTGAATCTGAGCACATGGAGAGAAATGTCTCTAAGGGATGATGAGAGGTGAATTCTTCTCATAAAAGGGAGAACATATATTTTTTCCCCTACCACCCTGCTAATACCGCAGTCTTGTCATAATCATACTTTAATATTAGCTTTAATATTAATATTTAATATTCATTTTAATATAGACTGAATAGGAAACCGTGGTTCTCAAAAGGATAACATTTCAAATGGTAATGCTGCAGTTCATGCATACATTGTTTTGTGTGAATCCCTTGTGCGTGTGGAAGCATTCTGAATCCAAAGTAGGTTAGTAATATTGTTAACTTGTATTATCCTCATGTTTATATGACATTTCACATGTGTCTTTTCAATAAAGGGTTTTTTACACTCATGTTTTTGCACTCAAATTGTCGTTATTATAGACTTTAACACAGTTCTTTGGGGTGTTGGGGTCGTTGCATATCCCAGCAGTGTAAGTCATTCCCTGCTGGTAATTAGTGTTGTGTGAGCTGTGGCCATGTCTCCCATTGAAAGTCTCTGCCCTTGGTCCTCTGTAGGCAGCAGGGGGAGTCAGACATTAAGCCCTAATTGATAGCAAAGGGAGAGTGGGGCTTAGCCCTTTTTCTGCTGACGGGAGCAGCCAATACATATCAAGTCAATGGGGAGACAAAGGACCTCACCCTTATCAGGTTATTAGACAATGACATGTCTAATGAAATCACTGGGATGTGTAGTCCCTAAACAAAACTGATCCAAAGCTTGGTTATTTATCAGTGCACCCTCAGCAAGAGGACAGACAGGATAGCTTTGTAATTGCTGATAAAACTGAGTACAGGGACATGTCTGATAAAACCACCTGATTCTTTACAGGAAACTACTGTAATTAAACAAAGAGTTGTGTTAACTCTCATGAGGATATAACAGTCTGTACACGGTGTGCTGGTCTGTCACTCTGGCTGATGTTGGTCCTCAGATTGAATACCTTTCCATGTGGCACTGACGAATCAACAGATGCTGCAGCAGCCGTTTTTCTTTTTACGAATTTGTTCCTGAAAGCTTTTAGAAAAATGTGTTCTTTGGGGTGTTAAAAGGATATTTATTTGTATGTGAAAAAGCTGAACAATGAATGATCCTTTTTAAGCAACAAGGTTGTGAGAACATATAATCCCTCAAGAAATCAATGAGGGCATTGTTGGGGATTTCTGTGCTTCAGTGCAAAATAAACCCTGACCTCTGCTTACTCTGACTTCAATAGGAGACTTCAGCAGCATTTTGACAGTGACCTATGCATGTATCAGGTTTCATTAGTTGGATCTGTATTTCCATAGCTTCCCATAGCCTTCATGTTCATTTGTTATGTGAAATAAGTGTTTTTAATTGATATGCTTTCTTTCACACCTGCTCCGTGATCTCTTTCCATATAGTGGCTGTCTATGAGGCTGTAAGATGGGACGCTGTTTGTTATTTTAAACAGGACCTCAATCTCTTCCTCAGTTCTAACTTTCATTATTTTAGGCAGTATTTTTTGAGTTTCTGGGGCTAAAAATCGACTACAATAATAAAAAGACTAGCTGATTTCAATGTTTAAAAATAAAGATATTTATTTATCATCATGTTTTCAATGGTATATCTTTTATGAAGTGACATCTTTTGTTAGTGCCGGCGGGCTGCATATCAGAATAAATGATGTATTATTCAAAGTTTATATTAAAGTTTTGAATGATTGTCTTACAACTCTTTTTCTTTTTACAGAAAGAGCTGAGTCTTCCACGAAGAGGCAGTTTGTGAGTACCAAGTTATGTTGTTTATACACATCTTGCTTAGAATTCAGTGGGTTAACTTGTATACATCAAATAGGCTAATGAACATAAACCTCCACTTGTCAAAATAACCAGTACATTGATAGGGCAGATAATGAGCTCAAATTGTAATGAAGGTTCATGCGTTAAATATAAGGTTTTTAAACATTTCATCTTAGCTGTACGCTGCCAATAATGTAAATACACATTAATAATTGTATTGAGCAGTAGGGCTGGATCATATATTTGAAATGAATATGATCATATTTATCTGATCACTTCAAATAGAAAAGATGAACATAAAATAATCAAACTGATGTTCATAGTTGTTTCTCTTCAAACACTACCCATACAAAAAACGGTTTCATTTGAGATGAGAATTTAGATTCATAAACCAAGACTCTGCACTCATGTTCATGCATGAGTTGGCTCTTCAGTTTAAAGGCGTCAATGAATCACATTTAACTGCCTAAATGGTCTTGTCCTCCTATCAGGTGTGATGACTTTGTGATGATATATAAACTATTAGTTTCATACTTAGTCTAACCTGCATCATAAACACATCACAGTCCTTCTCTGAAATAGCCACATAACTAACATGGACGTGACTCTGAAAAGCTTTCTGTTATCATGCGCTTCACATAACCTGCAGTTTGATGATGGATGTACCTCTGCGTTCAGTCAGTGGGAGAAAACGAATAAGTGATGAATAATGAATAAGCAAAATGCAATTTAGTTAGACTTAGTATTCATTTTTAAATTAGCTAAATACTTATGCAAACTACAATTTTAGTTACATTTTTGGAAAATGGATGTTATAATACTTAATTTGCTTATTGGGATTGATAATTATGTAGGGATGACTATAAGTGAAGAAGAACTGAATGTTTGTCCAGCCTTCACCTGTTGGCCTGTTTTCTGCTGAAATGCATTTGTGAGCTTCTAAGATGTATGTATTTTCATCTACATCTTTTACGAGTCATGTTAAGATGTTCGCTTACACAATGGTTCAGTGTAGGATCCCAGAATCATTTCCATCTTTCAAATATTGCTAGATGAATATGATCTACTTTACATTTTAATTAGTTGCTCCGAGGATCAAAAAGTGGATAGATTTGCTTTCTATTCCAGCATAATTTTTGGGAAGCAGAGTTCATATTTTGGGGTGAAATACATAATTCATATGATAGTCTATTTTGTTATGAGAAAAAGAAGATGGGTTTAATGAAATAAACTGTCCTCAGGCTTGTTGGTCAGATGTCTCTTCAGTACATGATACTTTGACTGTTGATTCTCCAGATGAAACAGCTTTTAAGCCAGATGAGGGCATAACAGACTTCCTGGGTATTGATTTTTGGTTTAGTTTGCTATATTTTATGGTGGAAGAGAAAGATTTACCCATGACACCTTGCTGCTCTCGCTCGCACCTCAGCAGAGGGGGCACCTACTGTAATAGAGGTGAGCCATTACCAACTACATCGATTTATATTTATAGCGCTGCGCTGCAGCCTCTGGTGACCTTGGTAACCATAGTAATGGTGTTTGAATATCACAAAGTTGGTATAATGCTTAAAGTGAATCATAATTACATTTACTTTAAAAGCCTATGAGGAATAATTTGTCGCATTTGAAATGAAATCATATTTTGTAAGATGGGTATATTTGCATTTCTTGATTGGTATTACTGCTTCAATCTGAGTGTTATCATTTGCCTGATTTAAATGTGTTAGACAGGGTGTGTGACAGATGGGGGAGCAGGGTAGGGAATAAGGTAAAGTTGGTTTACAGCCTACCTTTATTTATATTCTAATCACGAAAAGAAATACACGAAAAAGCGGTGTCAGAAAAGGTACTTGGATCCTTTACTTAAATAAAAGTACAAGTAAAGTTCCTGATTTCAAATGTGTACTTAAGTTGACATACAAAAGAAAATAGTATGATATTTGCCTCTGAAATGTAGTGGAGTAAAAGTATAAAGTAGCATTAATTGGAAGTTAAAATATAGTACTTGAGTACAATACTTGAGTAAATGTACTTAGTTACTTTCCACCACTGTGAACAAATAAAGTATGTCGGAGTCAGTCGGACCATTGTTTTTTTTTCTGTTACTTAAGTCTAAGAGTGGTTTTGCTGTGACAGATAGCCAGCTACTAAATTTAAAGATATTAAAATAGCAGTTCATTACCAGTTATCCTTTTCCACAAACTCTTTACATCTTTGTGGTGGGCATTTATTATGGTCATTTATTTTCCACAGTCACAACAGTGACGGGTGTATCTTTTAGACTATTTTAATATGTGGCGTTGCTTTCAACATGAGTCATTCTACTGGTGTGATGACTGGAAAGTATTTATAGGCTGATCTTAATATTAGAACTCTTTTGCTGGGTCCAATTTAATAACTTGAAATTAATAATTTGTACCCAACTCAAGCCACTCATTTGTTTTCTTGATACATTTTGGTTAGATTGTTATTTCTCAACTTCAAGCTAAACATCACAGCCTGCTGCAGTTTCAAAAAAGCTGTTGTGCTGCCCAATTATATTAGCTGCTTTGCCATGCAATAGGATATCTATATATAAAGAGGAATTGTTTACTGTAGATTCTGTTACTTGGTCTTTTTAGGGTGAGAGTAAATTCAACAGATGCTGTCAGCCACACTACATGAACTTGATCTCTGCACATAAAGTTGTTGTCAGAGGATAGCCATTTACTGAGATTTATGAGTGGAAGTTTTACAGTTGCAGTCCTCCTGAAGCTGGAGATATGAACAGTGTTTTCTTATATAAAATATATATTGAGTCATTGAGGCAGCATATGTTGTTGCAGAATTGATTAGCGATCAACATAAACTCCTGTGTTGTGCCTCTGTGGTGATTCCCTCTTTGCGTTCAATAGTTGGTCCTAGTCCAAGCTCTTTTGAGAGGAGGTTGCCTGCTCACCTCACATGCCCTCTCTATCCTTCTCATTCAATGATCATTTGTCAAGGTAACACAGAAAACTATTTTTAAAAAAGTGCATTTTTTGATTTTGAGATTAGTAACAGCCTCACAAGATAAATCTCTCCCTTAAAATCTGGTGCACATCAGTTGTATTCATTGAAATCGAGCATAGGCTCAGTTTTCACATGTTGCAAAGGTTGGCCTTGCTGTGTAATCTTACGTTTTTACAAACACACACAAACGAACGTTTCAAATGTAAGGCTGCATCAATATATAGTTTTATATTATTATTGAATATTGGCTATCAATTCATTTATGGAGTAAATGAAAACATTTAAAAAGTGCTGCTTTTTTAAGATAATTATTTCTCAACTGTATTTCCACTCGGCTCCACAGAGCTTACCACCGTCTTTTTACTTAATGTTTTGTTTTTTCACTTGCACTTTAATGTTTTGGTTTTGTGAGCGTAGAAACACTCAAACTGGACTTTAAACTAGTGTTAATGCTAGTCTGTATATGCTGGATAAATGAATAGGCAACTGTTTGCTTGGAATTTACCCGTGTCCAGGGGGCTCCCGCAACATCTTGCAAGAAACAGTGTCTGAGGGCTTCTTAACATTTAACAACCTATTAATGTGTCATACCCACTTAACGGGAAGAAACTCAGCTAACTGACAATATGAACCATTTTTACCGAAACGAAACACAACTCTAACGCCAAGCGTTAACACACTTTGTACATAACTCAGAGTAGAAATATGTTATACTTCATCGGATCTGCACAAACAAGATATCAAGAGATTCCACAGATTCCAATGGTATAAGTATCATCACTGTGCGACCAAAACTCAGGGCAGCGAACAACACACAACTTCACTTTACGTGGCCAAAACGGCAAATACGTCTTACCTTTGCTGTTTTCTGATCAAAAGTTGTGTTCAATGGCATTAAAACACATATAAACGCTGCTGAAGGTTATATTATATATATATAAGGTCATATTTATGGCATAAGCCTAGTTTTCAGAGCGTAACATAGCTTTTGGTTTGGGCAAACTGCGTGTGCATCACTCTCACTCCTCAATGGTAACATGTAGGTGGATTTAGGAACTCCCTCTCGATTCTATTGGCTCTAACGGTTCAAAAGAGGTGTCAATCACCAAAATCGACCAATAGGTTCCAGATATATAGCAAATCCACCCAAATGACCGCAGAGGTGGTTTTTTTTCTAAACCTCTCTAAAAAGGTCAAATGTCACTTGTTTTGCATCAATCTTGATACAGGGTACTTATGATATGTTATAGTTTGGATTCCTAAAGTTCTTAGTCTACTATCCCATCATTCAAGGGTGGTTTTCACTATAAGTAATGGGAATGTCATTTTCGAGCCTGAGACCTGAAAAACAGGCTCAGGGCTTAACAGGTTAAAGCGTTTTGCACTGCCCCCAAGTGGCCAAAAATGACTTTATAGAATGGAATGAATGGACTTTTGTGGTACTTTCTGTGTAACTAAAAGCAGTCCGCATGTAGTTTCAGAGAGAAGGATGTGGGCCTACTTCACCTGCATAAAAGTAGACCTGATTTCAGATAAATAGAAGCTGAACACTAGAAACAGCTCTGCAGTGTGCGTTCTTCACACCACAGGAACAGTAACAGTCAGACATTATTATTAAAACCTTGGTGATTCACCTGCCTTCACCCAAAGCTACAAATTACCAGCACAAAAAGAAATCAAACAAATTAGCTACATATCTTTATTTGACTTTATTTTTTAAATATTGCAATGACATATGAAATGAATGTCTATCTGTTCTTTTTGTAAATACCAACCTCGTTGTGATTCATTAACACATCTCTGTGTTGGCAGGAAATCTTATACCTTCACATTTAGAATCTGCACTGCACACTCTTATATATCCTGTGTGCTGGTTTTAGTTATCATTTATTTATCCTTTTAAGCTAGAGCAAATGTTCTTGGATGTATAGATTTTAAATTTTTATATTTTTGCTGGACTGTGAAGCAGGCTGTATGAGAATGCACTGAGTGTACCTCACAAACTGACTCCTTATTGTGAGATGCTTATATTCTATCGTAGTTCAATGGAAAACCTGATTTCATCAAAATGTAGTTATTATGCTGCAGTTAAAATGATTGAGACTGTATGATAAAGGAAAGAGGATCAATACAACTGCAATGCCTGTTCGTTTAAGATGAAGCTCAAGCCCGGAGAGGGTTAGCTTAGCTTAGCAAAAAGGCTGGAAACTGATGAAAACAGCAAGACTGTCTTTTACCAAATGTAACAGCTAAAAGGCAGGTATTCTCTAGCAGGTCAAACTTAAACGTGGCAATTTTCCTTAAAAAAAAAAAGCCTGAATTTGTAGACTTATGGCATACAAATTTGTTTATTCCTTTATTCAACCCTTTCACTCCACTTCCTATTCCAATATATCTTTTTTTAGGGCTTAGGGCATTATCTCAGCCCCCTGAAAATGCTGGAGTTATGTCTCTGTCTTTCAGAAAAGAGAGAAAAGACATCTTCTACCTTTATGTGCTGACAGGAAGTCATGGGTCAGAGGTTTCAGTTTCTGCCAAACACAGACTCTAACCCAGGGCTTCTCAAACTCCGGATCAAGGCCCGGATCCGGACCGAACTGCAAATCAATCCGGACCGAACCCGGTGTCCCATTATAAAAATAAAAAAAAGATTCGGATGTAAATTAAAGTGTACCTATTATGCTATATTGGAAACATATATTGTAGGGCCATACCTATACAAAACATGTCTGTGAAGTTTTTTGCTTAAAATACCAAACAGTTCACCCATTGTAGCCATGCCTCATACTGCTCAACCCCCTCTTTTGCAGCCCTGTTAGAGAAACACGGATTTTGGGTCCTTAGCTTGAAAAAAAAGAAAAATAGGAGGCGGAGCTAATGCCTGATCAGAATTCTACCGGAGATACAGTTCAATTCTGCTGTCATAAAACGCCATCCTGTTCTAAACCACATCAAGGATTATTTCTGAAACAGTATGGCGCTCAAATGCTTTTTCTCTTGCGGGTTTATCACAAGGTGAGTTCCTTTTTGTATTTCCTGCTTTGTAAACACATGTGCTCTACACAGTACAGGTTAACTCTGAGTATTAGCGAGGCTTGCTAATGTAAACAAAGACGACATTACGTCCAAAACACGTCAGGCATTGTTTCTGGTAGCAATTTTCTGTGGGTCCGCTGCTGATTTGACGTCAGATCGGCAGCAAATCTGTATCCGCTCGTTGTACCCCTGTTTTTAAAAGATTTGGGTACGGAGGAAAAGAGAGAGGGTTTTATTTTCTGACGCTGCGTGAGTTCCCCGACGCACCGGGGACACATATTTGTGTATTAAAGACATCACAAAGTGCATTTTGCATGATAGGTCCCCTTTAATGTATATTTTCTTGTGTCTGATGCGTTGTGAGAATGAACGTGCATATATATTTGCTTGTGTGCGCGAGCATGACATGCATTGCAGACCGCAAGTTTACCTTGACTTTCTAATGCTTCTAATGCCTTTTTTGCCAAGGTTCAAGGCATTGGCTACAGACAAACGGTGCCATTTCTCCCACTAGTTCAAGCCATCATACTGTATGTATGTATTGAATGTGTGTGTGTATACAGGGGCGCCGTTTACCGACAGGCAAGTGCTTGGACCAGAAGGGGGCCCCCAAAGAAGGTAGATTAATCCAATCCAATCCAACTTTATTTATATAGCACATTAAAACCTCCAGACAGAGAGATACATAAAATATAAAATCACACAGCTCAGCACACAAAACATAAAATAAATAAATCAATTTAAAATACAAGATACAAACACAAAACAAACCAGAATATACGTAACAATTTCAAAATAAAAAAATAAAAAAATAAAAAAAGATTAAGAAGGTACACAGCAACGACAACATGAAACACCATTTAATTTACTGCAACGACATTTCGGGCCCATGCATAGCGCGCGCCGAAACTGCTTCTTAATTTCAGTTGTGTTGCTCTGCTACGGGGGGGACTTTACTGGCATTGATCCGGACCATTGACCTTGTATAAAATTCACAAGTGGACCTTTAACAAAAAAGTTTGAGTACCCCTGCTCTAACCAATGTTATCATTTAACCTGGCTTCCTTTAGAGAATTACATTTTTACTTACTTGCATTCAAGTAAAAGAGCCACAAGCTGCAAAATGGAAAATGTACCAGAGTAAAGAGATGAATGACATGGAAAAATCTGTGTGAAAATGCCTGAAAATTACAGGCAACTTAGTATACTTGAAGTATAGAGTGGCGACCTTATTTCGAAAAAAGTATGTATTGAAGTCAATGGAGAGAGAAAGATTATCTTTCGATCCCGTTTGAATTGTGCCACAAATTACACATATGATGTTTGTCAATTTAAAAGATAATTTTGCCAGTCAAAAAAAAAAAAATGTCGTAAATCTGTGAAGTAACACATTTGTTTGTGTGAAACGCTCAATGAACTACATCTCCCGTCTCGCACCACACACCAAGACGGCCGTCACATTGGCACATTTCACTTCTTTCTTTCAGAATGAGGTGAAAAGTATTAAAAGAGGTGAAAATCACTCCAAGTCTGGGCATGTTGTGAGCTGTACATACACACAAGGGGAGTTAGTCGTTTCCGTAAGAGCCAGCATGCGGGACCGGGATTCTGGGATTTGTAGTCTTTCTAGTTGCGTATTTTTCATAGTCTTATATTTCAACAGTTTTACGACAAACTGTGACTTTTTTGACATGGACATTTTTTTTAAGATTGAAAAACATCATATGTGTAATTCGTGGCACAATTCAAACGGGATCGAAAGATAATCTTTCTCTCTCCATTGACTTCAATGCATACTTTTTCAGAAATAAGGTCCCATGGGGCGGAAGTAGATGGGCGTGACTTTGCCACTCTTGACCTGCTTTACTTTATGTACAACCTGCATCTTCTTATGCTCTAGTTCCTTCCTGCCTTGTCTTCCAGTTCTGTGGTGAACAGTGTTTGGTGTCATCTGCAGTGGGTCTTTGCTCCTCAAAAACGCTCACCGTGATAAAGAATTCATGGTAAACTGGATGAATGAGTGAGTGAGGCAGCAGCTAAGTGCGTGGTCTGCTTTCTATACTGCTGCCATCATTACAGGTTAAACCAAAGCATCCTCAAACAGCAGTTATTGTAGCTGAGTCATTGCAAACACTACACATTTTTTTGTTGTGTATTTTTATCCTACAGTGTGTTGAAAATAATCTGAATAAGCCTCCTCTTGTCATGCAGTATTTCATCCACAATACATGTAACAAAATTGCATTATGGGGGATTTTACTGATGATAAGCAGTAGCCTTCGGGGTTTTTTAAATGCCTGCAGGGGCTAGGTCACTCTGCTGCGTCATCATGCTTAATAACTTTACCGAATTCTTTGACTTCACGTCCCAGCCAACATTCACATGCCTCTTACAGAATCCATGCTCCTACCTGCCTGCAAAGATTAGATGTTTTAAACTAAGAAATCACTGCAACATGCATGTTTTACTTCCTCCTCTTTATTTGATTTGAATGACTAGTTGGATAAAAAGGATAGAAGCCATGTGTGAGTGCATTCCTCCGTGCAGACTGACTGACGTAGACTGGCAGGTAGTGGTGCATTATGTTTTTCTTTCCAAGATGACATCATCCCTGTGGTTGTGGTGACATTGCATCTGCACGCCTCGTGTTAGCATCTGCCAAGGTGACTGCGTGTTAAGAGGTGCGGACAAAATGTGGATTTAATTTATTGCATCTATATCTGCTACGTAGCAAGTCACCAGCTGGTGGAGGAATTGTGCTTGGGTGGAAGGGGAGGAGGGGGGGGGATATGTGCATGCATTTGTGAAGGAGCAGGGGGCGTGTATTAGGGGAGGGATGAAGGGGTATTGTCCTGCCTCCATGCCCTCCGCAGGCAACTGAGGATCTTATTTGACAGCTTCAAGGTGGGAAGTGGATAGACAAAAACAAGAACCGTAGCCCCCATTTTTTTTTTGACCCCCTCCCTTTTTTTGGGGGGAGAAAAATCCAATCATCGCACTGTGGTGGCTGGGTTTGGCTCTTTGTCAGTGCATGGGGGGCGGGAGGCAAGGCAGGCAGTGTGAATGCATATCATGACCACAATAGAGCAAACGAGCACAGTTCAGCCATGAAAGCCCAGCGGGAGAGGCTGAGAATTCCAGGGCTGACGCTAGAGTGAGTATTTTCCTCCGTTATCCTAGCAGAGAGGCAGCTCCTCTGCAGTGTGTCGCTCCATCTGTCTCTGTGGCATAATTGTTGCTTACCTTCACTGTTGCTTGTGCAGCGTTAGCATTAGCAGCAACAGCATCTGCAGCAGGAAGTCTAATGTCAAATCTTTCACAGCTAGTCAACAGAGGTGTGTGTGTGTGTGTGTGTGTGTGTGTGTGTGTGTGTGTGTGTGTGTGTGATACACAAC
>CALSBZ010046939.1:3049962-3087204 GCA_943591055.1 Gobionotothen gibberifrons
AGACAGACAGACAGACAGACAGACAGACAGACAGACAGACAGACAGAGGCTCTCTTATCACAGCTCTCTGTTATTGCATCGGAGCCAGGAGTCTGTCTGCAGGACTGGACTTTGCTCTCTCCTGTGGAGAATGGTCACTGCATATTAGTAATCAATGGCTTGGTCCTCAAGTTGGATTTTTTGTTCCCGTAATGGTTCATCTAGTTGAAATGTGTTTTGTCCTAAGCCCTGACGGCTGCTTTAGATTTTTGTCTCCACACAATGTTCTCCCCACGGGCTGCTAAGATCAGCTGACTCTAAACCTCACACTTACACGCAGGACTGGAAAGTCAAATGTATCACTGAACTGACAAAACACCAGTTTTTTGTGTTATGCATGCGTGTGCAGCTTCTCCAATCTTGTTTTCGTTCTTCTGAAAAGTCACATTTCAAGTGAAAACATCTGTTAATCAATATTTGGGACATATTTGGATATTTTAAACACGGTTTGCACTAAAGACCTGAAGGTTTTCTCAGAAGTCATTTTTGTTTGACTTCTTATCTGCCGGCCAGAAAACATGAGTCAAGGATCAAAGGTGATGAAGTCAAGGTAAGGCTCCCGTCAAATAAATGAGGTAGGACTGTCGATGCAGGGAGCAGCTGAGGGAGGAATGTATGCAGGAGCAGAAGAAATCCATGCAAAAGCAAAGCATTTCCATTTCAATTAGGTCCAGTTTAATACACTGACCTTCCAAACTTTTGGAGGGGTGCCAGCTGCAAGTGCACAGCAGCATCTGCTGATGATGCGGCAGCCCGCCGTCTCACAACCCCCCTGCACAGGATCTGAAGTGGTAGATGCCTGTTACATGATATCAAGCATGTTGAGCAAGGGAGCAGGGTGAGTGTTTGGGATATGGAGCACAGTCGCAGCGAGAAAGGAAAACAAAAGTCAGCTGGTGTTAGGTGTCGTATCCCTGCAACAGTGGAGGCTGTCCACACCTGACCTGGATCACACACTGAGTGTTTCAGGATCCTCCCTGGATTACTTTTTATTTGAGGACAGAGGGGGACAAGGTGTCCTCTCTGTGGATGTGTTTATGCCGCAGCTGGCTGCAGATGTGCCTGTGCAGAGGAGGTTTGGTCCTAAGGAGAGCGGATGTAGGAGTACTTGTCAGGACTCTTCTGTGGGTCGCGTCCTCCTGAACTCTGAAAGCCGTCGCTTCTCCTCGTCAGGTCATCAGAAGCCTCCTTTACATCTCCCTCTGTGGCATGACTTGGACACAATGTCAGATTCTAGTCTGTGGACAGTTCTGTCCAACTTTAACATGCCAAGTTTCTTCAGTGGAGCCCGCCTGCGCCGGTCCAAGAGGTAACTAGTTTGAAGCGTTGCCGTTTTTCTTTTCAACAATTTGATGCATTTAATGTTTTTTACAGACAGGCTTCTTTGCATATTGCAATCAAATACAGAAATTAGTAAAAAAAACATATTTTACTACCAAATAAGTGACTTTACATTTTTACAAAATGTATTTACTCTGAAGGGCAGGTGGGGTGTTTTTCTTCTATTTGCAGTATGTAAACGGAGATGTTTAATGCGGCCAACATGAATACAAAGCTGGGTGTTGCCTCCTAGCCTATTGTGTAGCCTAGTGTATTTGCTTTGTGAGACAAATGGTAATGTCATGTTTGTTGCTGAGGCAGTCTCATGTTCCCTACATGCAATCCCCATTAATTGGAAAGTAGAAATGCTGATTATTTTGTATATTTCCTTAATTGATTGTTGTCTGTAGTTTCTGTCCACCACCAAGGATTTGTTCTTTGTGTCAATGCTACGTTTCTGGTTTGACTTTTTAACATTGCAGAACTAAAAACCCTTTATTGGTTTATGTGAATCAGAGTGGGTAGCCACTGGTTTATAGCTAAGCCACTTGATCTCAGTTTTCTGTATATGGTTTGGTGATGCCCATAAAACTGATATTTAGCTTTAATCCCTGCCCTGACCCATTTTATAGTGAAAAACAGCTTAACATTAAAATACTGGCTGTTTTTGGACATCAGTACATAAGAATTCCAAAAAACGCTGTCATATTTAGTGGCAAATTGAAGCCTTGAAAAAGTCTGAGATCACAGCCATGTTTTCTGCTCTGGGTTTGTGAATACATTGATGATTGATGTTAAGTTGACCATATCATTGATTTCATTAAACGGCTATTTAAATCTGATGGAAAGTTTCATTACAGATGATGACTAGTGGTTCCCTTAACTGAATGAGCTGAAATGGCTGCAACTCTTTCAAGTTTGTCTTGTGTTTTGATTACATTGTAACCTGAAGAATTAGGCAGCTCCTGTAATTCCTGTACATTGAAATAGTAAAAAGGATTCAGTAAAAGGTATTCTGCAAAAATGTAGGATTTTGAAGAACTGCAACATATAAGACCTTTGCTGCAACTATTGGCCATAATATCCAAAAGTACAAAGTTAAGTATGTAATGCACATTATGTGAAAGTATAAGCTTCTGGAAATCTAACAAAAACCCTAGAGATTTGTCAAAGCTTAGTCTCTGAAAAGCGATGTACGTTCTCAGATGTAGGAAATCAGTCTTCATTGGCTAGGGGAGAGAAAAAAAGCGGCATTGCTTTTACCCAAGCAGCAAGTTTTTAAACACTATTAATAGAGCTGTGTGTGTCATATGTGTGACTTTGAATTTGGGTTTGTCAGCGAGCAGCAGTGATTTATGTTGCATTGCACTTTCTCAGCTCACCTGACAGCTCTGACAAGGAAGCTAAAGAGGCAGAAGTGAAAAAGATGAATCATGGCTTTTTGTTGACACGGGTCAGGATCAGACGTTCCAAATGTATCTGGATTCAAAGCATCTGAATTCAAAGACTGTTATCTATTTTTGCCTCTTCCCGTACCCAAAATAAGTAAGCACTCTGAAATCGAAGAAATAGTTTTTGACAGATTCAGATTACTTTGTAATATTGAAGAGTTGCTGTAATGTAGGTCAGTAAAGAAGAGAAATAAATGCACTTTTAATAACCCCTGATATGTAAGGTATCTCTTACTTTGGTAAACACCTTTTCATAGATTATTTCCAGTTGTTAAAAAAGAGCGATGTAGCTACGCTGTGGAGATTTCACGTGTAACGCAACAATAGTGTGATGAGGTTGAGGGTTTTGCATATCACCGAGAGTGGTAAACCCTTCTATGGATCCGTTCCAGGAATCTCACACAACTGCAGAACGGCATACAACACTGGCCTACTTTCTCCCTATCATCTTCGCCCAGGGCTGCTTTATCCCTCCTTTAAAGCTTCTCTATAACGTCACGCTTTTTTCCCCTCACTCAGCCTTTCTGGCCTCAGAGGTACCCGCTCAGCTTAGCATCAAACGTGATAAAAATGGCCGGCGTGCCATCGTAACCGGTGACTGTTTGTTTTGTAAAGTAATCCGGAAGCAGTCACTTAACGTCCCCATGAGTGGCACAGGGTCGATTGGGCAGCAGTGTGGCATTCTCTGGGCTTAATCCTCATTGAGAGGGTATAAATAGATCTTGTTAAATCTGATCCTCTTTGCCTTTACCAGATATTATTCGCTCCCGTCTCACCACGATAAATGATTCATCGCACGTGTCAACAATCTTGATTGCGAGGTTAGAAACCACTTGAGGACACAAGGATGAATGTCATTTCAGTCTAAGTAGGGTTTCCCCACTGAATTCAGGAGATGAATTTGAATGTATGGATAACAATGGGATGTCAACAGGACTGCAAGCAGCTTGGGATATGATGCACGTTACTGGGCCTCATGAAAGAACATTCTTTTCTCTTTCTTATCCTAAATCTCTCATTTACTTATTTTTTTTACATTTTTCTAACAAGTGTCTTACCTCAGATTTACCACATTACATAATCAATTATTACTGTCCAGAAAACCGATAATGGTCAATTCTATCTTTAGAGTCCGCTACAACTGATTCAATCAAAGACATGTTATAATCAGAATAATATAATAATCAAATAATCTTTCTAATGTGCTTGTCACATCCTTATAAATCTTTAAATCCTGAAATGACTGACCTCAGCTTGAAGGTCATTGCTTTTTTTGGATATTCAAATACCTGAAATGTTCTCTGTAATGTCGAGCATCATAAAATGTTTGAGGACTGAGCCACGAGGACCACTAATTGGTTAATACTTCTCAATTGTTTGTCGTCTATTCATCGTCACATTAGACTTTGCCATTTGGCTAATTGCTCAACCATTAAGCAGGAGCAAGTATTCTCTCTCTGTCAGCTGACATTTCTGGTGTCATAGTCAAAACGATGCATCAAATGTGTGGGAAATGTCCCGTAGGCCATCAACACCAACATGGGCACAACATTGATCCATAGGCCTCTTTTGTATCAGATTTTCAAGGGCAAAATGTGAGGGAGAATTAGTAAAGAGCATTGTCTTCTATGCTTTAAATCTAGCTAGTGAGCAGGGGTAGGAGAAGAACTCACATTGCAAGATGTATAAGATTGTAGGAATCCTCTGTTAGAAGTAAAAGTCCTGCAATCTAAAGTATTTGCATCAAAATATACTTAAAGTACCAAAAGCACTCATTATGCAGATTAATATATATATTATGTGTTTTTATTATGATTATTGATGCATTCATGTGTTTATCAAAGCTGGTAAAGGTGCAGCTAGTTTGAATGACTTGATTATATTTCACATCATTAATCCAGATCTGTAAATTAAGGTACAAAATACATTTAGTTGAGTAAAAGTAAACGATTCCCCTCTTAATTGTAATGGAGTAAAAGTACAAAATAGCATACATGGAAATACTTAAGTATTTACTTAAGTATCTCAAAATTGTACTTAAGTAAAGTGCTTGAGTAAATCCACTTAGTTACTTCCCACCTCTGCTGGTCAGTAAGATTACATAGCATCTAAAGGGTAACACCGGTGCAACACTTGAAGTATACAGAACACCCTGTAGTTAAACTAAAACGTCCCTTGAAAAATCCTCCAAGCAAGAACCAAAGGGTTAACACTTAGCACGTTAGTATGGTCATTGAACGCTGCAGTAAAATCAAGACACACACACACACACACACACACACACACACACACACACACACATCAAATAAGTATGGAGAATACATGTGTTTCATGTGGTGTTTGTATTATGCAAAGGATGGAAGCAGCATTATTGAATAACATCTTTAAAATGCAGTTAGAAATGGTTCAGTTCTCTGAGGAGGTTATGTAACAGGATGTCATTGAGTCTCTGACCTTGAAGTGAATTCATGTTCTCCAGCCACGATGCAGCGTTTCCACTGACAGCCTCTAATTTGAAAATATAAACCCAAGACTTATCGGTGCATTGAACACTGGAAGCTGTTTCTTACTTTAAAATAGTTCATTTTTCCTCTCAAGGTTAAAAACTGTGCTACATTTATGAGTCACGTGTTGTTGATCCGATGTTCCCTTGTGAGTCACAGTCATGTATTAACATGATCAACACGACTAAAAGCATGATAAATGCTGCACAAAGAAACTGTTTTTGGTGACTGAAGGAGGATGTTTTGTCTCTTGTTTCACTGTTTGTACCAATATTAACTCTTAACATCAGGACTGTAAACACACCCTCGAGTATATTAGAGACTCTGTTTTGCTATTGTGATAGAGGATTCAGTCAGAAATACATGTAACCGAGAGTTTGATGTGTATTCTGTATATATAATGGGTATAATTAGCTATTATGAGTGACATCTTATTCACAATAATGAGACTCTTTAGAAACATTCTTTTTTGTAAAACTATTGGTCAATATAGAAACACGTTGATGTTCACACATGTGTTTTTTTTTCAACGATATTTATGGAAGCACAAACGGCTGCAACAACCAACAGAATATCAATGTATCAAATGTAACCACTACTAATATTTGTTTGTTGAAATGTTACTCAACCATTGAATTGGTACATTTATCGGACTCTTTTTACATCTTGCATTTTGAAATAAAATAAAAAAACTTTTTAAATGTTTTACAGGATACAAACACACCTGACAAGAACAATGCCATGGCAGAGGTTGACTTATACACAATACAAAATCCCAAAAATGAGCACCAAAGAAAAGGGGAACAAATACAAATACCAAGGAGCATGCAATATATTGTAACATATTCAAACACAACGTTATTAAACATATGAGTTGAGATTTGGCCTGCTCTTAATAAGGGAATATGTGAAAAGGTAATCTTTGTGTCCAGTGTCCTGCCTAATATTTGACTCTGTGGTTTCACAGCTGCAGAACCAGCAACAGAAAAAGCCTGATAGGAAGCGGTCAGTCTACAGGTTTACCCCGACCTCACTCGCCTCTCTCGTCTCTAACGGGTAAGTGTACAGTACATGTAGAAGTATATTCCTGCTGCGATTCCCTTTTTAATAGCTTTAAACCAGTGGCAGAACTATTAGGCACAGTCATACAATAATGATATGATCAGATGGAAAATCACAGGTAATGTCCACACTATTTACTGTTGACTTGATTCTAAAATAGGCTTGTGAAAGTGAACAGTTGTTATATAAGCTAACCTCTTTCAGTGTAAATGAATCCGTCTCAGGTCATGCTGTGGTGTTTGGGGCAGTTTTAAACCGTACAGTAGCAGGTTGAAGGGCAGTGATTGTGCTGGCTGAGGAAGTGGTGGCCTGCACAGAGGAAATGCACGGGAGCGGAGGGAGGGCACATTTACCACAGGGCGTTTCATTTCCGGGCATTGGTCAGCAAAGATAGAGCCACAACTCACAGAGTTTGGTCTGTACTTCTACATAACGAAGTCTTAAAGATGGACTCAGAAAGACACAATGTTCTTCTTGCTAATGAATGTGTTCAGCGCTGGGATGACCTAACTCTGTGGCTCAGTCGTAATATTGGTGCCAAAGGTAAGAAAAACATCCTTTTAGTTCCATTTACAGCAGGAATAAAAAAAAATAAAAGTGAGTCCACTGTAGAATACACGGATGACGCACCATAAGAAAGTTTCTAAATAGACTGGATGTTATTCTTCTGATCTCTCACAGATCAAGCCTTTGGTAATGATCATGAATCATTTTATAGACGACATTACCTTGAACCATATTTCCTGTTATTCCTCACGCATAACGTTCTCACAGTCAGTAAATAATAGGTCTCTTCAGGTGCAGGCTAACACGAAAGGAAGAGGTTATCATCTGTAATTGGCTGTGATTAAGATTACAGTAGAATAATAAAGGTCATGTTAATCACTAACAAGATTCAGTGGGGCTGTCATTGTCCGCCAGTATGGATAATGTGCGATTAATGCAAGACCATAAGGTTTGTTCTTAGATTACGGCGGTCCAAACACAACTGCTAATTGGTGCTTTTGAAAAAATCCCTACTAGTACATCATTTTATTTTAAACATGATGTGTTTGATTCCCTAATGCTTCTATTAACAATGTTACATTACAAATCATTATAGATAGCATATTATATTATTATCTGTTACAAAACATGCTTCTTTTATTTAAGGAATAACCAAAATATGCCCCTTGTTCATTCAAACTCTATATCCTTGTACTGTACGTGCTTTTGCAAATTTCACAATCAACTACAGCAATTTGCCTTTTCTGTAATTTACCTTTTAAACGTTTGTTTCATCTTGTGTTTTTCTTATAGGAACAAGCCCACAAGACAGTCCTAGAAATTTCTCTCCTAGTGCCTCGGCTCATTTCTCCTTTGCACGAAGGTAATAATAACCAATTCACTTGATTTGCAGCTGGACTTCAGCCTGTAGAGACCAGAGGGGCACTTGTTGGATGCACTTCATCAAAATAAAAACAGTGTGCTTCGAGTCGTAGCTATTCAACAGTAAAAACTGAAATATATATATATATATTCCCTGCCAGCCCAAGTGTAAATGTATAGCTTCTTGAGTCTATTTCTGCTTTAAAAACAGCATCAATAATTATGTTATTTATTTATTTTTACTTTGAACTCAACACGATATCATGTAATTGTGTTTTTTATTAAAATCCACAGTCATTGCCACAGAGCAGACAGGTAACATTTTATTTTAGGTTTTCATTTGAGCTTGAATTTTCATTACATCTCATTTGTACAAAGTTGACTTTATAATCCTACCCCCTTCATTAGTTTGCCATACGTTTTCAGTTCCTTCCTTCTTGCATCAGGTTTCAGATCTTCATTCAGTGTTTGCTTTCCTATGTTGTGAAAATCAAATCATCTGAAAAAAGCAAAAACAGGTTACCATTCATCTATAACCACATATTCACTAAGATTGTAGCAGTTCATTCACAAGTTTTTAATACAAACATGTAAATAATTCATATTTCAAGTTGTTTTTAAAAGAAGACACGTTTTTCTCACTGACTAGCTTCATCATGTATTGTTCATTATGGATTCAGCGTGAGACTCTGAGACTTGATGTTCTGTGTCTCTGCTGTTGTGTAACAGGACTGATGGTCGCCGCTGGTCGCTGGCCTCCCTTCCCTCCTCTGGATATGGAACCAACACGCCCAGCTCCACCGTCTCTGTAAGCATCATTCACTCACCCAGTGTGACTCGTGTGGCGTCAAAACATATCACAGGTCAATTTAAATAATCTGAAGATAACGAATGAAAGAAATCAACATAACTGAATAATTAAAAGCAGGATATTCAGCAGCAAAAGAATATTTTGAGGAAACAATATCGTGATTATTTGCTATTCAATAAACTACAAGCTATATTTATCCTCCTCTTAGTCATAAACAAGGTATGACTGTAGCAAGTACAATTAATAGATATATATACATGTAAAGTTTCTACATAATTAGAGTCAAATACAAATATTGCTGTCGCGTTGTAAAATGTTACCATGGGTAATTTTTTTATAACCCAGCCAGTAAGAGAAAGGTTAACCTGCTAGTGTTGTACCCCAAATGATTCATCCTGAGGTCAATTGTTTGCAGCAGTTGCAGAACAAAGTAGGAAAGAGTGCATACTGTATATAAACTGTGTAAGCATGCAATCCAAAATATGCACAAGATAAAGAACAGATGATGATGATAAAAGATTCGGACAATTCTGCATCTCTGTTCACCTGCCATTTGTCATTTATTTTTTCTCTTACATTTTTTTATTCGAGTCACATAGTATTGATAATACAGTTTGATTGACAGATCGTTCTATTAAGTGACCCAAAAATAGCAAATTAAATAACAAACAATTCATAATGCAAAAACATGATGGGAAGTTGTAAAATCTGTCAGCATGCAGAACAAAGTCAAGTTAAAAGTTACTTTAATGTGGAGTACAGTATTTGTCACAATGGCTCTATTTACCCTTTATGAGCCTGGCTCACAATTCTTTGTGAACAAACATTCTCTATGGGAGGCACAGATTTGTTCTGGAGTAAACATGACTTTGACAAGAACGCAATAAGCACACACCCACACATTTATCTCTCTTATTGTGACTAGTTCCTCCGTCTACATCTCTCAAACGTAATTGTGTTCAAATATATCTGTGTTTATAGGAAGTAGACATGTGCATACAATACAGTCCAAGTAAACACAGACTAACAGGATTACAAAGTATCATGAGGATTGTGTTTTTGTTTTGTGTGACATTTGGTCAGCTGGTACATTTCCTGCTATTCACACCATCTATCGAAGGAAGCATGCCCTTGTTTCTCTGCTGAAGTCATGAGTCAATTCATACTAGAAACAGTAAACGTCTTTAGCATGTGCTAACGGTCAAGCTCATTCTTCAGTTATTCACTACAACAGTTAGTGAATGTATTTATTGTTTGATAATTTGTTTGTGTCCACTGTAAGAGCTGTATCAATGTCCCATCTACATTTTGTGTGCTTTAGTGGAATGGTTAATCATTTGGGAAATACGCTTATTTGCTTTCTTGCTAAGAGTTACAGGAAAATATTGCACTGGCCTTGTCTACAGCATGGTCTACGGCCAGGAGATGGTTAGCTTCATTTAGCATTAGCAAGTCTGGAAACACTGGGAAACAAGGTTGAAAAATGCATTGCATCTAAATGTCACTTATTAACACATTATGTTGTTAATTATTCTTTACAAGAACTTAAATGTAAAATGAACAACTATTGGGCAGCGCTAGGCTAGTTGTTTCCCTCTGATTGATTGATTGAAAAGTGTATTAACAGCTTGTATATTGGGTACAGTACAGTACAGCTCAAAACATACAATTGTTACGGGGATGCAGACCAGAGAAAGACTTTCGTCTTGTTTACATCAGGGTCCCCCATTTCCAATTCATCATATCATTTAAGACATATAAGACATATTTGACATACAGATGGCTTATTTAGTTTGCTTCTAGTCATTATGCTATTTGACTCTTAAAAAAAAAAGCATAATTCCCAAAATGTGAAACTTCCCTAAGATGTACAGAAAATTGCCAAAATGCATGATTTTTCTTTTATGGTATTTTTTTCATCCACAAAAAAAAATGCTGTCTTTTTTTTTCTTTTCATTTTGAATTTAAATGTGTTTCATTTCCAGTCATCCTGTTCATCACAGGAGAAGCTGCACCAGCTGCCCTTCCAGCCTACGCCTGATGAACTGCACTTCCTCTCTAAGCATTTCTGCACAGAGAGCATCTCTGGGGATGAGTGCCGCAGAGCCTCGGCTCAGATGCGACCGCGATCACGCAGTCTCAGGTATTTGTCCTCTCTGCAAATATACATCATCCTAACGTGCAAGTGCGTACCATTGGTGCCACTCAAGTACTGATTTTTTTTAATAAAGTTTTATCTTTATTTGGTTTGTGTATAAGTGTGTATATATATATATATATATATATATATATTAATATTGTTATGCTTGTTTTATTTACGTTGGTTGTTTTCATATATGATTTGTTTTGTTATTTGATTTTATATATATATAAAAAAATCAAAGGACAAAACTAATCAACACAAAATAAAGTTGGAATAGCACTGAAAATAAACAACGTAAATAAAACAAGCATATCAATATTAAACTACATATCGGTTAATATAAATAAGTCCCACATATTATTTCCAATATAGATATCATATATATTATTAAAATCTAAACCACAGACTTCATATTAGTGTATTATATATTGTTGTATTGGAGTGCTATCAATTACATAGTACAATAGATTGGTATCAAATGCAGTACAGTCCCTTCCTAAGTAAATGATTATTGAGTGATAAATCGTATGTTCCCAAATGATCTACATTAGCGGTGCCCATATTTCTTTAAGAAAATAAATATATAATCTTAGCATATGTGTATTTTTGTCTATTGTATAAATACTTTGTCAACAATTCAAATGCCCTGATTTGTGTCCAATTTGTTTTTCAGCCCTGGAAGATCTCCTTCATGCTACGACCATGAGATTATCATGATGAACCACGTCTACAAGGAGCGGTTTCCCAGAGTGAGAGCTCCCAATATGTTTACTACAGCCGTCAGCCATGTCTGGCCATTCATTATGTTAAGCATTGACAAACTGACACCTTCCCTTCTTCCTGCAGGCCACCGCTCAGATGGAGGAAAGGATTCAAGACATCATCCGAAGCAACTCTCCTGAGAGCGTCCTCCCTTTGGCAGATGGTGTGCTCGGCTTTGCCCACCACCAGATTATTGAGCTGGCCCGTGACTGTCTGGAGAAGAGCCGGCAAGGACTCATCACCTCCAGCTACTTCTGCGAGCTCACTGACAAGCTGGAGAGGCTGGTTCAGGAGGTGAGCGTGTCTCCAGGAATGATCTACTATTTCAATGAAGATATAAAACAGTATTCAAATGTGTTGTGTAAGACAGCACAAAGATATAGCCGCATTTTGTGTTTCGATACAGAGCTAAAGTATTCGTGAATTAGAAACATTATTATCCGATTTTTTTCACTTCGAGATGTAAAGTTATTTAGTCGTTTTCACCATAAAATGTTTTTGAACTTGTTTCTTATGTTGCAAGTAGCCAAAATGCCAATGTGTCCATGCTCTTCTTTTCCTTTTTTTTATGAAAGAAAAATAAAGATTCAAGATAAAAAAAAATATATTAAAAATATAACTGAGCATTTGACATCTTTGAACAGTGAATTTCAGCATTTCATATCATGTCTCGGTACCATCTTTGTTTAGGTTGAGAAAAATAAGAATGAGAATGAGAATCTTTATTTCTATCGAGCAACAGAAAGAATTCTGTTTCTCATCTAGATGTTTAAATGAGTCGTTAGGGTTTCCAGAAAGTACAACCTCTGTTTAGAAACATGATGGTTATGCGTTACAGGCACAAATTGTCATAAATACAAACCATGTTGCGTTTTTGATGTACCTGACAATAGTAGCTTACAATAACATGTGGAAATCCTGTATCTTTCTGTGCAGTCAACAGAGAGATCGGAGAGTGACGAGGTGAACTTCATCAAAGAGCTGGTGAAGAAGATCCTCATCATCATAGCCCGACCTGCTCGACTGCTGGAATGTCTGGTAGGTTAAATATCACAGCCTCTGACCTGTTTGTTTACCCCTGGATTTATATAAAACATTTCCACTCAAGTAGTAGGTAAGTCTGCCAGTATCAAAGCAGTGTATTGATCTACCTTTAGCAGAGTTGACCCATGCCACTTTTTACTGCACACTGCAACATCTGTGAGTGTGTGATACAGAAAAGTCCTACAAGTGTAAGTAATTCAAACACACTTCTGAAACCTTATTCATATACTAAATCATGCTGCTGTGTGTCTGCAGGAATTTGACCCGGAGGAATTTTACCACCTTTTGGAGGCTGCTGAAGGACACGCTAAAGAGGGCCAGGGCATCAAAACAGACATCCCACGTTACATCATCAGCCAGCTGGGACTCACAAGGGATCCTCTGGAAGGTAAAGGAAGTTTATCATCATCAACATCAGCGATATTAAAATACAAACTATAACACCAGGAAATACAAGGTTTAAACAGAATGAATAGATGTGCTTAAAAACACAACATTCAAATGATTATTATGAACTATAATGTTATGGTTAGAGCTTCAAGCTATTTGGGACAGCCTTACTACAAATATCTTTCCTTGGTTCACTACTAGACAATCAAACAACCGAACAACAGGAAATGTAAAGTAAAATATTCTAATAATATATAACATTTCCACTATTACGTTGGCAGTTTGCAGGAATTTATGGTATCTAGATAATTGTTTAGGGTTTACTTATATAATGCCGTCACAGTCGTTGCGGTAAATGTGAATACACAGTAACTGGTGAAGCTGTGAAGGAATGAAAGAACTGAAAGACTCTTGACTAATGTCCTGTCCTGAACAGACCGTCTTTCTAATGACCCTCTGTCCCTCCAGATTCAGCAACAAACCACATTCATTATGACTAATTAGAAAGGAATGGCCTCCCCACAGACCTAACACAGATCCACACAGGCTGCCTCATCAGCCCATCTCTCCTCTCATTTCCCACGAGTGTCTCTTGTGTTGCGTTTGCCCCATGCCTTATGTGCCTCAAGCAGACCTACAAGGGAGGACAGATGTTAAATAGCAGCGGAAATGTGTTTACAGGCTCTCTCGGGGCAGGACAAGCACCCCCCTGTGAGAGTACACACATGGACTGTGGCATGATTGCAAAATAACACAGATAAACAAACTAAAAGATGCAAGGTGGTTTATAAGGAGCAGTTGTTCTGGAGTAGTGATTTTCAAAATGGGTGTTAGACATGTGTTGGTGTTGCCAAATCTAATTTCCGCCCCATTTATTCTCAATTCAGATTATCTTGGAGTCAGCACCTCACACCTAATAGGTCGATAAAGGATGCTGTTATGTTGTTTTGTTTAAAAGTCCTGATTTCTCAGCATTTAACTTTGTTTTAAAAACTGCACTGCAGAACCTGTTCATCTTGTAGGCCTCACATGCAGTTTTAGATTTATAATCCACTAGCAACACTTTATACATTTAAACTGCTTCTTCTTTCTTTCTTTGTTTTGTAGAAATAGCTCAGCTGACCAGCTGTGACAGCGGGATTGCAGAAACACCAGAAACAGACGATTCTGTAAGCACTTTTTTCCTATTGATCTCCTCCGTCTTTACGGCACGAGTACGATCAAAATACAGATTTGATCTTTTTGAGTTGTTCTAGTATTTGTCTCTCTTCTCGCCCTCAGTCTCAGAGCCTCAGCACAGCCCTGCGGTGTCGGCGTAAACCCTGTGAACTAGACTTTGAGATGAAAAAACTCATCAGCAATGGTGCCTATGGGTAAGGACGTCTTATTCCAAATCTGATCTGATCTGGTTATAGATGCATCACCAACAATTTCATTTTCTTTTTATTATATTAGATTTACTTCCCCAGTCTAGGACATTTTTTGTCACAGCAGCATGTAAACAAGGCATTGCACACAACATTAAAATAAACATAAACCGTAAATATATATATATATATTATAAACAATACAAATATATATACTGTATGCATAATGTATCTATATTGAATACAGAATATAAATATACATAACTTGTTTGTATAGACTATAACAGACCAACCTACTGCTTAAACATTTTTTAAGTTCGGACTTGATGACCAACTTACGAAATGTCTCCTAGCTGACCTTTAAACCATTCCTAACTGCCCCACAGAGCTGTTTATCTGGTTCGTCACAAGGAAACGAAGCAGCGGTTTGCCATGAAGAAGATCAACAAGCAGAACCTGATTTTGAGGAATCAGATACAACAGGCCTTTGTGGAGCGAGACATACTTACCTTTGCAGAGAACCCTTTTGTGGTGTCCATGTACTGCTCCTTTGAGACCCGGCGGCACCTGTGCATGGTCATGGAGTACGTTGAAGGTCAGCAGAAAGGTTGTTTAGTGCAGTTTAAGTGCTGCAGCTGAAAGCACTTTGGACAACATCTCCTTTGTGTTCTCTTGTAAAATCACTGCATGTATCTCTAAAGGTGGAGACTGTGCCACTCTTCTGAAGAACATGGGTCCTCTGCCTGTGGATATGGCCCGGATGTATTTTGCAGAGACGGTGCTGGCACTGGAGTATCTCCACAACTATGGCATCGTCCACAGAGACCTCAAACCAGACAAGTGAGGCCTTGCTCATTTGAGATATGAACCCTATAGAGATAGATTATTCATATCTGCATTTCACTGACAGATATTTCCATCAGAAGTTGGTGGATGTTAATGTGTCACTAATTTACATACATAAAAATATATCATTATCAAGTAAATAATGTTGCCTTATTAGTTCTTTAAGTTTTGGGAATTAATGTACTTTTTCATATATTTTTTAACATTCTTTAAGTGAATTGATGAACGCAGGAATTTTACATTGTGTTATCACTTCTACCGTTGCTAAAGTAAACAATGTAATTACCATCAATATTTTTTCAAAAACTTCTAATGCTGCTTATATATTCTGATTACCTAGGAATATAAGTAACCTGTGCACTTCTACGTACTGTAATTATCACTGTGTGGAAGCTCAACTGCCTAAAGGTTTCCTAACTGTATTTTATCATCACATTCCTTGTCATTTTCACATTCTCTCTTGTTTCCTCGCAGTTTGCTGGTCACATCAATGGGACACATTAAACTGACAGATTTTGGGTTGTCCAAAGTCGGGCTGATGAGCATGACCACTAACCTGTATGAGGGACATATAGAGAAAGACGCCAGGGAGTTCTCTGATAAGCAGGTATATCTTATTTACTGAAAGTTTTGACAAAACCTATTCTTCAAACCACGTCTTGTTAAGAATGTTTATTCATATTTAATTCTGTATAGGTCTGTGGAACGCCTGAGTATATTGCACCAGAGGTGATCCTGAGACAGGGCTATGGCAAGCCGGTGGACTGGTGGGCGATGGGCATCATCCTCTACGAGTTCCTGGTGGGCTGCGTGCCTTTCTTTGGAGACACACCGGAGGCGCTGTTCGGACAGGTCATCAGTGGTCAGTGTTACTCCCCCTAAAATGTTATTAGTAGAGTTTCTGTGTGACATCTGTGAAGTGTATTAAACCCCACTAATAGATGTGTGTTGCTTAGTCCAACGCTGACAGCTTGCCTTGGACGCAAAACAAAGTTCCTTAATTGTTGATTTAAGACGGTCAATCAAGCTTCTTTGTTTTTTTTTTAACAGGAGAAAATACAGATTACAAATGCAGGTGCTATATAAACAAAGAAATACAAAAAAGATGACAAAACTATTATGACAAAACAATAATGATAATAACATAAAAATACCATTACAGTAATAGCAATGACAAAAATAAACCAAAATACACAATGACATGATAAGACAGAAACTCAAGCTTTTTATTTCCCTTAACCATTACATGATGTATTTTAATTACAATGCAAAGCATGACATTTCACTGAAGCAAAAACAAAACATCATCCTTTTAGTATTCTTCATTAAAGTTTGTACTTCATGATCAAAATAAACTATATTTATTAGTGCTTCATGCTTCCCTCACGGCATCTGGCTTGTAAATGACTGTAAGCACATGAGGAGATATTCTCAATCAGATATGAATTCAACATTTACATAGTGACCACAAGGAATTAGTCCCTTGAGTTTTGTTAGCCAAACAGATGGCAGTAAGTGGATTCATCTTGACTTTAGACCACAAGTGCATTTTTTATAATTCTGATAATGTTACTTGTTCTCATCTTGTAGTCTCATGGTGACGGCAACAGAGAGAAAATCTTAATCTTGAAAACAAGAGCTTTTATCTTGTCAGCGGTGAGGCTCAGATGAATTGTATTATTCTGAGTTGTTGGATAAGGGCCTCTATCTGTGGCATGGAAATGAATGGCATGCCATGACTGATTTGCTATGCTCTCAATTGTACCAAGCCTCTGAGAGGGACTGTTAATTAAAGGCGCCAGAACACACTGACTGCATGGCACCGTGGCCTCGGGCCGCACATACATATTCATAGCTCCCCTCCCAAATTTGATTAAAATGGGGCCAAATGGTGCACAGAGCAGACAATCAGCAGGGCACAGACAGGCTTTGCTCCCCTTTTCATTGCTTATCCATGAGGCTTTTAGAAAAAAAGCACATGTAAATTGTCTCATTTAACATTATGCTTACACCTCAGAACTGACTCTGACTTGTCTGACTTTGCTGGCTAAGTATTTCTTTAAAAGAGCACCTCAGAGCAGTGGGTCACAATTACATGAAAGTATCACATTCAATATAATAATTTAAAAACAATCTTACAACATACCTAAGGTTTGTTTTGATACTCCTAATGTTTTCAATGGTTTATAATTTACAAGCTATAAAACATGGAGCAAGTCGACTGCTACAGTGTCATGATTGCTTATGTATGGCCTGTTCCTTGCAGATGAATAAATGCACTCTGAGCTAACAGGGATTGACTATTTAGTTTGCAATTCATGTTTTTAAAGCAATAAAGCAACTCATTCTGGTTTGTTTTTTACCTACAGTGATCTATTCTATGTATGTACTTTCTATCTTTAAATAATAGCTATTGAGGTTCATGGGCTTCTTGTATGTCAGAGTATTTTACTTTCAAACTGATCGCGTGCATTGTGTGTTTTCCAGATGAGATCAACTGGCCTGAGGGAGACGATGCCCCCCCGCCTGACTCTCAGGAGCTCATCACCTTGCTCCTCCGACAGAACCCTCTGGACCGGATGGGCGCAGGTACTGACACAAAGGGCAAAGAGAGATGTGGCACAGCCAGTGTCTCGGTTAGGACCAGAGAGGCGCAGCAGGCCTCCATAAATGATCATGTGACCCTTAGAGCCGCCTCTGCACCGCTCATACTTCCTAGTCACCGGGGAAGAAATTGAGGTCACCCCACGGGAGAGCAGTTTATCCTGTGGCCTCTTCACCTCGTCCCTTTGATCTATTGCAATTATTTCCCTGCCAGTCCATAAATGTAGTTCCATGCATGATCCGGCATTAAGAGTGTGTAGCTCTGTGGAGTGTTAAAAGATGCCATGGCCTGGGACAAAGGCTTTCAAAGAGAGGGATGCACGTAGCATGTTCAACTGGGGGGACAGCTGGACGCCTTGTTCGTCTAGAACCCCCCTCTCCAGGCTGCCATTTACAAAGTCTCCTGCTACTCCACAAAAGGTCACGGGCAGGAAATTGCCCTGCATAATTTACGGTCATGTTATCGGTTAGGCCTGCAACCACTAGGGAAAAGGAAAGCATAGCGTTTTGTTATTTTTACGTCCTGTATCTCTCTGAGACACTCATGTTTAATTCCCAGTGTTTTCATCACAAGAAGTTTTAACGTCTGTCCTTGAAATTGTATTTAAAGTAGTTATCATGTGTGCTTGTTTGATCTGCAGGTGGAGCTGCAGAAGTAAAGCAGAATAAGTTTTTCAGTGACCTGGACTGGAACAGCCTGCTGAGGCAGAAGGCAGAGTTTATTCCTCAGCTGGAGTCTGAGGATGACACCAGCTACTTCGACAGTGAGTTTTCTCTTTTATGTGAACATAATATGTCAAATGTTCTATTATCATCATACAGTATTTATAAGTTGTTTATCTGTATTTTTGGGCGAACCTGGTTCTGAAAGTCCCATTTCAATGTGGAGCACTTCTACGGCTTGCATCAGAACGAAACATGAACCATAAGTGCCATATATTTCTAACTGCTGATTTGTACCTCCAAAACCTAGAACATGATATTGCAAATAGAATAGATGCAAAAATAGTGTGTAATAAAATACTTTAATATAATCTATATTAATTTTCTCATGTTTGTTTGCCATGTGATTAAAAACCTGTGCAGATACAGCCAGAAAAAACGTCTTGTTTTAAAGAAAAAATATTGGAAGAATTGGCCCGGAACATTTATAGTACAACTCACATGACACACCAACATATTGTAAATGAAATAAACAAATCCACGAAGTGACTATGCTAAAAGCCTCTTTTAAAAAGAAAAGCAAGTTTTTGAAACATAGCCTGGGGTACAGTGATTATAATCCATGCTGTTATACTTAAATCGTCTTGAGGCACTCATTAAAACTCTTAATAACTGAGTGAAATCTGAACGTCCCATCATCCCCAGCTCGCTCTGAGAGGTACCATCACCTAGAGACAGAAGAGGACGATACAAACGATGAAGACTTCAATGTGGAGCTGCGGCAGTTCTCCTCTTGTTCGCACCGATTCTCCAAGGTTTGTCCTTAATCTGCTCCCCTCACATTTCTCAGACTAACATCATCATTACCTCCTGAGATGTTAGTAATGTAAATGAGTGGATGGACCTGTGTTTTATCATGAGAAAGTAAGTGTTGGCAAGTGGTATTTCATATGAAAATGTGTGTCTAGAAAACACACCCGCTGCCCCTTTACCCCTAGAGTATTAAACGTTGGCTTTGCATACATTTTCCGCCTGCAAATCAGATCTGTTTTTTCTTTTTCGGTAATGTGGAACACAATACAGTCGTACATTGTTGTGCTGCATTGCAGTATGCTCCCCTCTCACATCAACACAGAGCATTACAGTGTCTCAGAAAGCAGCGGGGCTTCTCTGAGGAAGCGTTGAGCTACACTCAATGTTTTTCCCTCGACTGCACCTAGAACTCCGAGGTTGTAATTCATGATGAAGTCTGCGTTAACACCGACAGCACTTATCTGCATCACATTTCCTGTAAATAATACTGCATTTGTTAATCAATCTGTGTAGCTGAATCAGTATCTGACTAATGTTGCCTTTACAGCCTGCATGTACTGAAGTGAGTTATTGTTTCCGTGTGGTTGTCAGGTTTACAGCAGCCTGGATCTGTCCCGTGGGCTCCTGGAGGAGAAAGGAGAGACGGAGGGGAAGAAGAGTGAGAGCCCACTGACTGTCGACTCTCTCAGCTGGACACCAGATTTTGCTGAAATGTATGTTTGAAACTCAAGTTCATTAAACACATGCATAAACCAAATACAGTATGTAGCAGAGATTATATAAGCAGTTAAGGCATAATGCTAGGATTAGAAAACCATATTACACACAAGAAGAAAATACCTATTTGGATGAAATGGGAACCGTAAAATAATCAGTCACATGAGTAGCTTGCTGGTATGGATTAGCTACTTAACATAATCCTCATGTAAACCTAGCCAAAACATATACAATACATTCCAACAACATTCAGCTCTTTCTGTTAGAATCTGTTCATCTCATTATAAATGTTTCTTTATTTTCCACCAGGCCCTCACTCTCCCACTCCACAGACACCGACAGTCTGAATCCGGGTCTTCGCCCCAACGTGTTGCCAAAGTTTGCCATCTCAGCAGAGAGTGAAGCAGACGAGACCTCCGGCCTCGGTGACCCCAGCAAGACCTCCATCTCCATCGGAGAGCTCCCGCAGGACGAGCCGGACGCTACCACTCCAGGCAGCACTCACAGTGGAGCCACGCTCTCTGGTACAACATTACACTGTGTTTAAGTATCTTATTCTTCTGCCTGGTTTTCATTTGATACAAATGTATAAGTTGTAAGATCTCTGAAACAATGAAACTACAGAATCAAAAGTACATTCTCCTCATTTATCACTTAAAGCTACTTGTTTGATTTCTGTTCAGGCATTTAACCTCCTTTAAATCCATAATTTGCCGTGTTTAAGTTTCTGTATGGACAAAACAATCAAGATAGAGCGAAAATGCACTCAAATAACAGGCATGAGTTTAGTAAGAATTGTCATCTTACTCTTGAAAATAAATCAAATAAGCAGTAAGATTATTTCCTAAAATGTCCAACAGTTGTTTCAAGAATGGCAATCATATCTTTAATCAAGGGAAGTACATGTTACCCTTACTCCATGCTCATCTTTTGTAATAAACAGGAAGTTTCTCAGAACATCTGGACCAGTTGACCCCCAGAGGTGAGGGGTTGCAGAGCCCCGACAGTACCAGCCATGCCTCCACAGACCATGGGCCTCAGAACAACTCTCTGCGGCCTGAGAGCGCTGCAGAGAAGACCGGCGCTGTGGCAAAAGTCCCAAAGTCTGTCTCAACCGGTGCCCTTTCCCTCATGATCCCCGGGGGTAAGACCACAAAACAGATGTGCATGTATTGACTGGAAATGTAATCATATAAAGGTTAAAGTATATCGGAGCAACAACGTGCCAAGAATCACAGAAAAGCCATGGACTTTGTACAAATAATGTGGAAAAGATGAAAGCAAACTCTATAGATCTGTGTGAAATTGCCCCAGCAATACACCTGCCGTGAGTTTCATTTTACAGAGGGATTACGGGCAAGAAGCCCAGTACAAGTCTATAATAAGGAAAGTAAGCAGGAGCAAGAGGCCTTCACAGCTGGGAGCGTGAACATCCCATTAGTTTCACCCTCAGCAGGAGCAGCGTGAGCCAGGCTCATGAGCTTCATAGACTCACCTGACTCCAGGGCCCGCTAAGGTGTGATTGATTGAATGAAAGACACCGCTGCTCAGGTGGTGATTATCTTTTATTTTTTCAGATACCTTCGGGGTCTCTCCTCTGGCCAGCCCCCTCTCCCCGTACTCCCTCTCCTCAGACCCTTCCTCCAGAGACTCCTCTCCAAGCCGAGAAAGCTCCCACCTTACGGCCAACCCGCGGCAGCCCGTCGTCATCCACAGCTCAGGGAAGAAGTTCGGCTTCACGCTGAGGGCCATTCGGGTGTATTCTTGTGACGGGGACATCTACACTGTCTACCACATGGTCTGGGTAAGGACTACATCAGCCTGTAGTGAAAGTCCTAATCAATTATAAGTCAGTGAACTGTGAGGGTGCTTTCACGCTTAACCGGTTTGCTGCTGTTTAAACAAACTGTGATGCATTAGTATAGTTCATTTGGACAGGTGTGAAAGCTGTCAATCAAATAGTAGTGTAGACCAAACAGACAAACTAAGACTGAATGAAATGAAGGGTCTTGGTTCACTCCTTGGGAACTGTGAATATCTATATATGTAATATACTGTTGATGTTGATAAAATATTTTTGAATGTGTACAATGTGACTAATGGACTTTTTCCTGATCAATGTGAAAGTGAAAATGTGTTTAAACAGCACTTATACAAATTAGTAGTAAAAGGTAGAAACCACACGGTAGCTATTCCTGTATTTGTACACAAAATGCTGTTGAGACAACAACACACATTTTAGCACAGTACACAGCAGAGTAGTCACTAGAATTTCATTTCCCCACATGGGTCCATTTAGCAATTATGATGCAGGATAGCAAATACCAAGATCACACAATGTATAAACTTCCAGTGAATATCACTGGAGCTCTTGATTAGTTGCAATACATGTGAACACAAACTTTGTTTTCTTTTGTCCCAAGCGAATGTGAAAATATACCTCAAACAACACAATGACTAAGGAAATCTAGATTATGAAAGTAAACGTCTCTGTGTCTGTTAATCAGAATGTAGAAGATGGCGGCTCTGCACATAAAGCAGGACTCAAAGCTGGAGACCTCATCACTCATGTGAACGGAGAACCAGTTCACGGCCTCGTCCACACTGAAGTGGTGGAGCTCCTGCTCAAGGTAAATGACAATGTATTTTCTTCTTCAGTATCAGAAATTCAGTTTAAAAAAAACCCTCAACATTAAACATCATGTTGACTTAACATCATTTAGTTTTTATATTATTATTATTCCTTCCCTTTCAGAGTGGTAGCAAAGTAACCATCTCCACTACCCCCTTTGAAAATACTTCAATAAAAACTGGTCCAGCCCGGAGGAACAGCTACAGGAGCAAAATGGTGAGATGTTCCAAGAAGCCCAAGAAGGAGAAGACACCAGAAAGGTAAAACTCTTCTACTGATTTATTTTCAAATTGTTATCACATGGTTTGAATCTCATGAATAACGTTATGATTACGTGTTTCTCAGTGAATGGTCGGATATCAACTGTGTAGACACTTTGATTCCTATTGGCCACTAGGGGGCAGACAGATAACACTAAGAGAGTATTTGAATGCAGAGCATTTTGCCTACAGGGTCATAGGGATATTTAGCATTTCAAAAGGATTCAAATCGACTGAGTGCAAAACGATTTATGAAAAGCAAAAACAATGGGCAATGGCACCACATTTTTACAAACCAGCCTTAGAAGTAGATTCAAATCCAAAAAGTGAATGTTGAGTCATAATATTATAGTTTTTTTGTCTTTTGCATGTACATTTTTGCAAATTAATAAACGATAATAAATGTACCCTGACTGATTTTCTTATTCTTTGTCTTATTTTGCTTTCTTTCAGGCGCCGCTCCCTCTTCAGGCGTTTTGCCATGCAGCCCTCTCCTCTGCTGCACACAAGCCGCAGTTTCACCTCCCTCAACCACTCTCTGTCATCTGGTGAGAGTCTCCCTGGCTCCCCCACACACAGTCTCTCCCCCCGTTCCCCTTGTGCCATGTTCCGCCCCCCACCAGACTTCCCCCAGTCAGGTGGAGATTTCATCTGAGAATTGTAGTGTTATTATGATTTCATTTATTATATTACTGATATTCCTTTTTTCTTCTTACAACTTCCAGGTGGCAACTCCTCCCAGAGCAGCTCTCCCAGCTCCAGCGCTCCGAACTCCCCCGCGGGGTCCGGGCACATCCGTCCCAGCACCCTCCACGGCCTCGGCCCCAAACTCCCGGTTCAAAGGCTTCGTCAGGGGCGCCGCAAGTCAGCCGGCAGCATCCCCCTTTCCCCTTTGGCTCGCACACCTTCACCTACACCTCAACCAACATCCCCTCAGCGCTCTCCCTCCCCTCACCTCACTGGTCACCCTGTTGCCATTTCCAAATCAAACCAAGCCTTCCCAGCCAAGATACATTCCCCACCCACAATTGTACGACATATTGTGCGGCCAAAAAGTGCAGAGCCGCCTCGCTCTCCGCTGCTAACACGTGTCCAGTCGGAGGAGAAGCTATCCCCCTCTTACTCCGGAGATAAGAAGCATCTATGCCCCAGAAAACACAGCCTGGAGGTGACCCAAGAGGAGGTGCCGGATGAGGAGCTGAGGCCCGGGGAGAGGGATTACACCGTCCTGCAGAGTGTGGAGGAAACAGCCAGTGAGCCTCTGTCTAGCACCCGTGTTCGACCTGTGGAGCAGGGCTGCTTAAAGAGGCCCGCCGGCCGCAACGTGGGTCGGCAGGAGTCTCTTGAAGAGCTCGACAAGGAGAAGCTGAAGTCCAAGATGGTTGCAAAGAGACAGGATTGGTCAGAAAGGAGGGAGTCTCTTCAGAAGCAGGACGCTCTGTGTGATTCTGACTCATCCCAGTGGTGCGCTGATGACAGGGAGGAGAGTTTTTTGGTCCGAGGCCACAACAAAACCCAGAGCAGCCCGGACTCTGGCCCTCTGGAGGTCAAAGCTGCTAGTACAACCTTAAAAGATGTGCTGTATAAAAAACTGAACACACGTGTCTCTGAGGGCCACGCTGAAACATCCAACGGCTGTGGTGAAAGTGACGGAGGACACAGATCAGCTCTCTGCTCGATTCACCCCGAGTGGCAGCATCCCAGGAAGGGTAAAGACAACATGAAGCCGGACAGACTGGACTTCAAAGCTCCCAACATGGAGTTCACCAGGAAGAGGCTGTCCTTTGAGGACAGAGAGGACTGCATGTGTCGGCTGTCCTCCGGCCTCCATGAGAACCTGCACTTTGGCTCCACCAGGTCCAAGAGCCTCCAGCTGGACACGGCCATGTGTCATGAACACATGAAGGCGGGACTAGGAAGCGTCCACTCCAGCCCTGAATGCCTGTCCCCGAAGCTTTTCTCCGGCAGAGGGGAGAGCGCCGTGGAAAAGCTCCAGCTCATCTCGGCAGAGTCTCCACTTCGAAAGACATCGTCTGAATACAAACTTGAAGGACGCCACGTCTCCTCTCTCAAACCTCTGGAGGGCACTCTGGATATCGGGCTGCTCTCAGGGCCCAGAGTCTCAAAAACAGAAAACTGTTTATCCAAGATGGCGGAGAGCTCAAACGAGACTGTTTCTTTGAGTCCAATTTGGCTCCAGACCCCTGCAGAAAGACAAATAAAAGTCCCCCAACTGAAAACTACTGATAAGCTCAAGAGCCCCCTGGCTTGTTCCACAAGTCCTGAAGCTGTTTCTTCTCTAAATAGCATAGTCGCCTCCAAAGACCAGTCAAAGAAGGCAGCCACAGAGGTGAACATCAGTGCAAGCTGTGAGAAAACACAGGAAAGAAACGGTGAACCACTTAAGGCTCAAACCAGCAAAATGGAGGCCTCAAGTTTTCCTTTTAAACCAGAGAGCAAGACGGGTATGAAGTCCAGTTTACCGCCTCATGAGCACAGAGGCCCTCGACACAGCTCCCACTTCTCCTCCTGTGGAAAGACACCCTCCATACGGGAAGTCAGCAATGAAGATCAGGAGGATGAAGCAGAGCAGGAGGTCACACCACACACTACATCACAACACACCGACAGCTCCAGGACACTGCTCCCTTTGACTTCAGCAAAGCCGGAGGAACACATCAAAACTGTGAAGACTCCGGCCAGTGAACCGTTCCCTGTGTCGCTGAAGCAGAGTGTAAACTGTGGTTTGGATACAGGTCAGCGTCCGAGCTGCGGGAAAAACACACCTATTGCGCAGAGCTCAAACATGACCTCTGCGTCTGAGGTGAATGTACAGAACAGCTCTCGCCTCCCAGAGAATGAGCTTTCACAACGGCAGCCATTGAACATCTGCTTTTCAAATAGAGAAGCGCAGGTTTCTATCACAACATCTGGTTCTGTGAAGGACGATGCAACGTGCAGTTCTAAATCAGAAGGTCAGGACTGCAAGGGAAGATCTGTGAGCCAGGACGGTGTCCAATATAACAGATCAGCTGTTACAGAGCTTGGGGAAAAAGGCACTTCAGGTTTGAATAAGGTCAACACATGCGTAGTTGCAAAAGTGGAGGTAAGCCCAAAAGTGGAGCAGAAGAGAGAAGTTAGTACAGTAAAGGCAGTCCCCTCGTTAAATAATGTTACAAAGAGTGTTGTAGAGAGTAGTAGCATGTTGCTGCAGAAAAAAGAGAATCCCATTTCACCAAAGAATAAAGGTAATGTGAAAGATTTAGAACCACCATCCAAAAGCTGTCCGGCTGAAAGAGCACAACACAAATCATCAGATTCGGAAAACTGCACCTCTAAAAAAGCAGAAACGGTTATCAGTGTAAAAGAAAACGCCACAAAACTAAAATCCCCGGCAACTGCAAATGAAAATGTTTTGATTCCCAAGAGTAAGTCCAGGCCTGACCCGCAGCCTGCACCACACACCGCTGTGAAGACAGACACAAAAACAGTGGAAGTGAAACATCACAGCGCAGCTCCTCCTGCTCCAGCAGTCAGGGGCAGTCAACACTCAAAACAGAGAGATCTGTCTAAAGAATGTGCGCTCTCCACTTCAAACAATCAAGTAACTCCTAAACAGAAAGAAGCCGCGGTGCCAAGCAAGCAGGAAGAATGGCTGCAGCTGGCTCCAACTGTTGTTGACGTGAAGCAAAAAGAAACCCAGCCCAAAAGCTCTGCAGCAAAAGAGATCTCAGAATCAAAGCCCAAATCTCCCCCTTCTAAAAGTCTCCCTTCATTGTTAGCTCTAAAGACCTCCGTAGCTCCACCACCACTTATCAAACAAAGTCTTGATGCCAAACACAAAGACCCCTCACCCAAAAAACAAGCTTCAGCCGTTAGACACCATCATGGGTCCAAAGCAAAAGAAGTAGCTTCCCCTCTTGCTCAGCTGCCGTCAGAAGTTCCCTCCCAGCCTGACCCACCTCCAGTGCTGCCCAAACCTGCAGTGAGGAGAGACATGCTGATCAGTGGAGGCAGGGTCTCCATCTGTGCCCCCCAGGAAAGTGCCATCAAGGTATCAAGGGAAGGCCCCAAGTCTGACACGCTCAAAGCGGACAGTCCTAAGGGCCCGGATACCAGAAACACCACCCCTGAGAAACTGGGGCCCTCCAGCAAAAAGGAGCCGGCTGAGAGGAAGAAAAAAGAGACGGCTCAAGAGGTCCCGCCTGCGCAGAAAAACTCCAAAAGAGACGCATCCCGAGCTGCTGCCTCGGACAGAGACGCAGGCAGGAAGCAGCAGAAGGAGTCGCCACGTAATTCTAATAACAAAAAATAAAAAGAGGGACGTTAAAATAGCAGCCGCTTCAGAAAATCTAGATGTAATACAAAGTTAGAAAGAGGTTTGTGCGAACATCATCATGCCTTTTTTTTCTTTGAGGACCGGGCAAGCTGTTACACGTGGATAGAGTGGTCGGTGTGTGTGTGTGTGTTTGATAAGAACACACACGTGTACATGTCTCTAGGTCTGAATGTAGGCAGTCATTGCTGGTGACTTCTGGTGTAATACTTTTCACGTCAAGTTTTGTTTCTGCTTTGTGCAATCAGTATGTCGGGGGCAGCAGGGAAGAGCCTTAGAAAGGTCGTACTGTAAAGTCAGTGCCATACATGATGATTGAATTGCACTCTTACTTCTAGACTCGGATGACCTGAGCTCTTTTAATGCAGTATACCACACCATTTGCTCAGCAGTTGTATCACGATTGTTTCTATTCGTATAATCCAAATCTTTTCATGTCTGGTTTTTGTGCCGTGGCACACAGAGGGGAGTGCACTATATCCTGTGCTTTTCACTTCAAAAATACAGAATCACCTCTTGGTTCTAGAAATGATAGATTAGTGAAGAGGCCTTACAATGATGGGAAATAAAAAACTTGCTGTTCTTAGCAAGGTGTGGTGTTAATTCACATTCCTCTGACGTGTGTACATACATTTTTGATTTGTATGCAATATGATGTAGATATGATAACACTGTAAACCTGGGATTCTTGGGCTTAACATGATTGTCGTTTGTATTATATGTATAGATTTTGCTGTGTCATTTGTTTGTATGCTCGATATTAGAGTATCTGCTCGATAACTCTTTGGTCTAAAGTAAGCTACTGTGATGTATCTTGTCAAAGGCATCCTTTTCTCTGTGACATGTTTCCACATGTTCCAAAATGAACTTGAGGATAGAGAAGAAAAGTCATGAGGGGGTTACTGAGCTATTTCTAAAAATGTAGCATTATAAAAGAAAACTGTGAGGGCTTTTCCCAAGAATGTCTTTAATGTTGATGACGTGTTTGCTGGCTGACTAAGGTTTAAAAACGTGTACACATATGGAACATTGTGTTTGATTAATGAGATGATCCAGATATTCTGTTTGCCAATCATTACTGCAGTAGGTTTCTGAAGGCGGAGTGACGGTAAGATAACTCTCGAGTCAGACACCAGTTCACACACAGAGCTTCAGCTTCGTCAGGGTATCACAGGATGTCAGTGTCCCGTTTCTGCCTCAGTGTTGTTAAAGTAGTGTGAGTGTTTTTGATGTTTCAAAGGACTCTATAATGAGCAGCATCTGGCTTCACCTAGGTAACGGTATCATGAGAGGAATCCTGATTATTGCATAGTTCATGTCCACAACAGTCATTTGATGTTAAATACTTGGTACTTTGATACATACAGGCTGTCATTTATTCACAATCACTTTCTCACATTTACATACACACCTAAACACTTTTTTATACTTTAGACGCCTTTATTTAAACACTAAATAAGAATATAAAGGTAGCCTAGGACACTTAAGTGTGTAATGCATTATTTGCTCTGTTGTGCAGGCTATGTAAAGAATAATTATCCTCTCTACTTCAAATACTACGAGTCAAACATGTCACAGAATATAGTTTATGTACTGAATCCCAGAGTTAACCTGAAACACGAGAGATTGGTTGAAGAGATTTTAATGTTAAACGGGTCTGATGCTACGTGCATTAGATATTGTTAATGTATTTCTCATGTGATGTGAGAGAACAAATGCACCTTAATGTTTGCCAATATTCAGTTCAAAGGGTGAGACGCAAAGTGAAATTAGAGCTGAACATGGTTTATGAATTCCCCTCTCGTCCTCACTTCAGATTTAAAAGAAATCACTGACTTTTATTAGTTTCTCCCCCCACTCTTTTTCCTGTGACGACTGACATTAAAACCCTCAAAGCACATTCAATGTTTGTTTACAAAGCATCATGGATGTATATTTTGTATATTGTTGATTTGCCAAATCTGTGTTCTGTGTCAGAGATAATGTTGTCTATAGTAGTGTGAGACTTTGCTCCCCTGCCACCAGGATGTGTAATAAGAACATTTGTTTGTGCTGTAATCAATGTATTTTCATGTCAGGTTCTTCTCTTCTCGTCTTTTCCGTCTCCTTTTCTTTTCCTTCCCCCTGTACTAGTATTAGATAAACTTGCTTACGATGGTTTGTCTTTTAGAAATATGTGCAATAAAAGTGTTTTGAGTTTTGTATTTTGCCCAAGGAAAGCTCTATGGATGTCATAGATGTTGTATATTAAAACAGATATTTATACTTCTAATGTTGCGTAATACTGAAAATAAAATGGGAATTATACATTAATACTTTTAGTCCTCTTTTGATTCATGGTATGGTCGGAATAGGTGCATTTAAATATGGATTTGTTTTAATCAAAAATAGCTAGTTGTTAACACGGAAAGATCAATGATACAAATGTTTTACATGGCCATTATGTCTGAATAAAATTCAATAATATTCTTCAAATAATGTTATTCCTCACTAATTCATTGCGAAAAAAATCTTTTAACAGGTCCATCATTTATCAATTAAAACCCAATAATGTTCCTCAAGACCATGTTTAATTGATACACACACAGTCATTTGCTGATGTAACCGATTTTTAATCTGCGCAAAGGTTCATTTCAGGAAAGTTGTTTAAAAAACCTGTGAAAATAAAGTGTCACCAAAAGCACCCCATTGTCTCCAAGCGTCTGTGGAACCAGACTTTAGACGTCGGTCTGAGTTTGAGACTCCTAGAAAATCCAGAGCACCAATATATTTGTCTTCAAAATGTCCCTTTTTTATAGAGCGTGATGTAAACCAAACCCTTGGTAGCAGTGTTTCCAACAGGGGGCAGTATCCTTCCATCTGTGTTCCTGCTCAATAGGTCCTTATGCAACATCCATTAAGTAGACACAGAGGACGAATGTGGTGGGGTGTACGGAAATCTTCCCAAGATTAGAAGGAATCTGATAAAGCTGTGTAGCCTACTATTTGTTATACAGATACTACTTCGGGACAGTAAAACAGAGGTCATTAATCTGCTGTACTGCAGTGTATTTTAAAGTTAAATATATTCTGCTGTGATATTATCCGCGGGTAAAAATGGTATTCCTGAATTAATAATAATGTATGATAACATTACTGGTGTGTGCTGTTTAAACAATTACTTCCAAAAGCTTTGGTTTGATCAGAAAAGCCTCAGGGAAATATACTGAGCATTCAAAAAAGTACCTGTTGATGTTGTGTAACTGTCTATTCAAACATGATAACAGTGTTAATGATACAGATGGATCAGTGTCCACACAGAGTGATTACTAAGCGTAACATTAAATAGAGGAAAGGATGGGGGGGGGGGGAAATCCTCTTAAAGCTTGGATAGAGTCATCTGCTGGGAGAGGGGTTTCTGTGCAGCAACAAGAGGCTTTTACAGGGCGAAGAAAGAACATTGTGCTGACACATTTATTATCATTAATTGGCCGCGTGTTTCAGATGTGTAGTTGTTTGCTAGCACGGATGGAATTTCCTCCCCGAAAAAAAATATCTGCCTCATGTTTCACCACAGCTGAAGTCCTATAGCTTCATAGCTGCAATGTACAAAATGTTAACCATGCTTCTCTAATGTATGTACTGTACATCCAAATGTCAACTGTCAGTATTCCTAACACCTCCTTAGACTAACATAGCGGCAGATGAAAATGTTAATATCACTTTTACATATGCCTTTGAAGCATGTTGATATATTCACGTGTTACAAGGAAGAAAAACAAAATCATGTCATGTCTATTCCACTCCTTTACTTTCACTTTATAAATAAAGCAATTAGTGTGTTATCGGAGAGATAATGGATTGTGAGGATAATCAAATGTATCTTCATTGTCCATCCGACTGCTTCCAGAGAGCGGAGGCTGGCTGCTTTGTAATCTGTTTAAGAAAGACTGATCAATACTAATGATGTGTACATTGTTGTCTGTAGGGTGTGGAGTTAAAGGGGGGTGGTAGTGCATGTGGGTACAAAGTCTCTCACACACACACATGTTCATTATCTTTTTTTAAACACAACAGAGGAACAGAACATCTTGACCTATTGCTCATGTTTAGAATGCAATGTTTTACCATTCATCGTTCATCGTCATGGTGTAGCGTGTTAGCAAACATTTGCTAAGTAAAAAGAACAAGACACAGCTGAGGTTGATGGGAATGTCTTCAGCTGTGCAGGTATCCCTCGACAAATTAAAATGATGCTAAATACAAAATTAAATATAAAGAAAATAATATTTGCACCAAATTTCAATTGACAATCAATTTTTTGTCAAGAGAAACACCAAGAGATTTGATTGAAATAAGTGAACACTTTTACCTTATGATAAAGCTAGATTAAAAGTCAGGGAAGCACTTCAGGTAGAAAAATAAGAAATTGCACGGTGTTGCTAGAGGAAAGAGTTCGGTGATCATAACAGTCAGAAGGTTTCTCCTCTTGGGACCATGAATGTCTGAACCAAATTTCATGACAATCTATATTGTTGATGATTTTTTTCAGTGAATAAGTTACAGCCTTGACCTGCTGCTGACAGTGCTTGATACAAAGTCAGGGAAGCACCAACATTAGTAGGATTCATCCTCTGAAAACCACGAATGTCTGTACCGAATTTTGTGGCAACACATCCAATTGTTGTTACACAAATTGCACACAAATAAACATTTTAACAACACCATGATGCTAAAGGTAAATGTTGGGATCATAACAGTCAGAAAGTTCTTCCTCTGGGGACCATGAATGTCTCAACTGAATTTCATGACAAACAATTAAATCTTTAAAGATGTTATTTGAGAGATACTTGAAAACGACAAACGTCTGTACCAAATGTTGACTAGTGTCAAGATGTTAAAATCCAGAACAAAAATAATACGTCACGATGTTGCTAGACAAAGTAAGGGGATCACCAAAGAGAGTTGGGGACAATGATTGTCTGTTTTAAAATGTGTGCCAGTCAATGTTGCAGATGTGGACATGTTTGAACGTATAACTTACTTAGGGGAAAGAAGGGGATCAAAGTAACAATTAAGAATCATCCTCAGGGTACTTCTTCTTTCGTGTAACATCAGAGGTCCAACTCGGTGTCGTGTAGCCATGCCCGCATCTCTGGTCCTAAGTCGAAGAGGCTGGCTTCCGAGGGTGGTCTATATAAAGGGCAGGTGGTTATTATATGTTCGGCAGTCTGTTCAGGGTCACCGCACTCGCATGCAGAACTGTCTGCCAGGCCCCACTTCTTCATTGATGTTTTGAAGCGACCGACCCCAGTTCGTAGGCGGTTTAGTGTGGTCCATTGCCAGTGTGGTAGGTCGTCTCCTCCTATGGCGCCATCTCCTGGGTCCCAGATGTAGCGATGGATGCGGGAGGGCCCGGCTAGCTCCCACTCCTGTTTCCAAGCAGCCGCCAACCATGCATCTCTGGAGAGGTCCATCTCTTGTGCTGCCTTGTTGAAGGGGAGGCGGGACTTGAGCCTACTTTGAAAGTATGCTACCAGGGTGCCCAGGTCGTCGTTAAGGCCACCTTCCATTGCCTTCCATGTTGGTCGTCTCAGCATGATTGCTAGATCGTCTGCATAGCCGTACTTTCTGGGTGATGTGTCAGGTAGGTCATGGACATAAATGTTGAACAGCATCGGCGAGATAACCGACCCCTGCGGAACACCGTTCCTCAGTATTCTGAGCCTACTGCGTTGGCCATTGCTGGTCTGGAGGACAAAGCTGTGGTTGGTAAGCGTCTCCATGATGAACTTAACCATATGCCGGTCTGGTATTGTCCTCAACAGCTTCAGGTGGAGTCCACGGTGCCAGACTGTGTCATATGCGGTAGTCAGGTCCAGGTACTACCCCAGCTTTCTCATTGTCCTGGAAGCTGTCTTCGATGTCCTGAGAGAGTAGCGTTACCTGGTCTACTGTTGACCTTCCACGTCGAAAACCAGCTTGTTCCCGTGGAAGCTGTGAGTCCACCACTGGCTCGATGCGGCTATGGATCATCCTCTCCAAAATCTTGAATGGGACACAGAGGGTACAATGACCACATTTCATGGCAATACATCCATTAGTTGTTAAAATATTTCACTAAAAGTAAAGCTGCCAATCAAACTGTTTTGTTGGAGTAAAAGTCAAACGTTCCGATCATAAAAACGTGCAGGCTTCTCCCTCCATGAATGTGTGTACCAAATTTCCTAACGATCGACCCAGTACTTGTTGACATATTGCATTTCATTTTGGACCCACAATGTTGACAACATGTACTCCAGCTGCATTTCTCCTAAAACATCAGATTTATTCACTTTGTGTGTCTTTAAGGAGTTTGTGGTCTTTTAGAAGACAAGAGAGGAAAGTGAATTGTATAAATAAATAAGTAGAGATGTTGAAAACGTTGGTGGGAAGATTGCTTGTTCCTTTAGACAAATGCAATCTGAGACACGGATAGATAAATCCACTTTGGCCTGTGTTAACTCTTATTGCTGGATTTCGTTCAAGTACATTCTGTGACTTGGGGTGCAGCCAAAGCTCAGCCCAGCTCTCATATCTCATGTTGCAACTAATGGCTTCTGGCCCAGCACACAGGGAGAGGGAGGCTCACTGTGGACAAAAGGGTTCAATCTGGTGTTAGCCATGTTTAAAACTTCTGCTCTTATGCCTTCTGTTTTTCATTTTCTGTGTTATTGCATCTAATCTGCAAGACTTTCTTTACAATGAGCTGGTATTTTCCCAGACATGAATTCCACTTCACTGGCTTGTCCTTAAAGCTGCTTTAAGACATGTAAGACAGAAGTTATAATTCAAGTCTTTCAGATGCTTTATTTAGTATGAGGAACTGACCAGCAGTGAAAACATCCCCGATGATTATGCAACTGAAAACTGAGTTTCCCTCTCTGTGGGACTATAAAGTTGATCTTTATCTTGAACTTTACAAACTGCCGTGTTTGCCCTGTAACTGGCCAGGAGATCATGTGACATATTCACTGTCGTAAAATGTTCCCCTGTGTTGACAAAGTCCTTTCAGCAAAGTCATACACACCATGTAGCATAAACACACAAGTAAAAGTGTGTGTGTGTGGGTGGCGTCTGTTTGAGTGTGGGCGAGTGAATGCTTAAGTACACAATATGGAGATTGTGTTTGGAATACCAATAACAGAATATTATTTGGAGAATTCGTGGAATTACTCATGTTGCAACAATAAAAAACAAACAGTGGATTACAAGTGGATCTCAAGTGGCTGTGATGAAATGCTCAGTTTGAAATAGAACCCCTGACATGAAAAGCTTCTTGAGAAACTCCTTGTGTGGCAAAAAAAACAAAGAGCAAGTTGATTAAAACCTTCTTCAATGTCTGTATAGTTACAGTGAAATGAGAGGATGATGATGGATGACTGCATGATATTGTGGTTATTGTGTGAGGCGGCTAAATGGTGGGTGTACTTAGGACCTGCGTATACACAGAATTCTGCTGTGTCATCAAACGCTCCTTCTCAAAGTGACTGCAGATCATTGTCAGTTTATATAATTTATATGCTTTGCGAATGTGCTTATGTCACAAGTCAAGATGTATTATTATAAAATGACTTCATTTAGGCCTATGAACAGGATGTAATACTGCTGTTTGTTTTGGGGTGTGGACTCAAGGTGCTGCAGAAAAGAAGGAAAACAGGGTTACACAAAGATTTGGTCTAAAATCGAACTTAAAATCGAGTTCTTACAAGAGTACTAAAAGGGTATAAATCAAGCAGCAGAAAAAGAAATATCTTCTTTGTTCCCTTTAAATTCCTCTCACATTTTGACTGATGCTTAAACTACCCACAATGCAACTAACCCACTCATAGTTGGAGGTCTGTTATGATAGTAGCTGCTAATGTAGCCACGAGCAGAAATGACGAGCTACAGGGGTCCAGTGAGCTTTTATCTAACTCCATTTAGTTCATTACCGATCAACACACGCTGACTCAAGCGCCATCACTGAGGGCTGTTTATCAGATTCCATGCTGGTCCTTATTAGTCTGGATCTCTGGAACCTCTCACTTCATTAGGATTTCTAAAATGCAATGATTCCGGACACATTTACATAGTACTGCTGCAAACTAGAGAAATGTGACATAGCGCAGAGCGGCAGACATTTATAGATGTCTCTTTGCGGGGATGAGTTGTGTTGGAGGAACATCAGTACAGTATGTCTTCACATAATGTCTCGTTTTCCATCAGAATTTGAAGATAAAAGTCTGGGACCAGATGAATTGGCGAGCTCATGTGTTATTACCCAGATACTCCTAATGCATGTTGGTGAGTAACAATGAATATAAACATTAGGTACTTAACAACATTTTAGGGAGTTTCATTTTTTAATTGCAATGATCTGCACCTCAGTGTTCTCGATCAAACTTCATTAAGTTTAGTTCAGCAAAAAAATAAACAATAAGACTTGGCCAATGTAGATCTCTCAGATGATCAACAGTCCCCATTCTGCTCTGCAGATCAGTCATTCCTCATCGTGATGAGATGTGAACTTTGCCTCTTGCACAATACAGGCAGAACATTGTTGTTTGAAATGGCAAGAAGCAAAGCACATACGGCAATCATTTATGCTGGTTCTGCTTTGTAGATTTATAACTCTGCAAAACCCACTGGAATTATTGAGGCGCTGGTTAACATGAAATTACTCCAATGAATATTTGCAAATTGAAAGAATCCAAATGACATGCTTGTCTGACCCTCTGAAGTGCCCTGGAGTGGCTGTATAGGAGGGATGGATCCACTCCATTAGCTATACAATCACAATCTGCTTCCTAGCTCAGTTTACCTCAAATCCACTGTCGTACATTTAGGCCAAGCATAAGTAACTCCAGCCAAACTTGAAATGACCTCCTCAATGAGGCTGGACAGTGATACTTGTTATAAGAAGTGTTATAATAATGCATTCACAAATTTGCAGAACAAGTTGTTTTCACAAAATGTATGCTAGAAGGATCACAGGAATGAGAAATGATAGCAGAAGATACAGAGTCATTTATAAGTAATGTGTGTGTAATCAAACTGCTTAAATAACTACATTTAACTGATTCCCAATCTATATATATATATTTCTATCTTTACAGGTACCTGCAGAGAGGGTGAAGAGTGTACAAAGTCAAAGGACAACTGAGGAGGATGAGAGAGGCCGAGGTAAAAGAAGAAATGAAAGAGGATGAAGAGGAGGCTGGGGGAGGAGAAGATCCCTCAGTCAGACACAGGGCAAGGGTCCGGGCTCAGGAGAGTGACTCAATCACCCTGTGGTCCCACAGCCAGCGTATTAATGAGCGTCTGAGAGGGATTAAACTCCAGGGCTTAAAACAGATCAGGAGCTGATTCTCAGCCTCAGGAAAAAGGGCTGGAGTCTGAGCCAGCGGAGACCTCCGGCTCTATGCTAAAGCTGGACATATGTATATTCTCGGTGGTCCTCTGACCCAATCTGATAACTAATGTGATGCACGCAAGCATGACGTCTTACTGTGGGTGGGTACATTTACACACCATAATACCGTTTTAAAGTACCTATCTTGATTATTTCTATTTTATGCTTCTCTACATTCAGATGGAACATTTTCTTTTCACTGTATTATCATTGTTTATCTGATATTTGTATCAGAATTCATCAGTTTGTCCCGCATGTCATAATCGGTCAAATCGGACAATTTAACATTGGTCAAATTCCATCAAACTCAAATATTAAAACACCAAAATTCTGCTTAAACATTAAAAACATAATTTCAGATGTCTCCCGCCCCCTTGCAGTGAGAGTATTACAAAAAGTCTGTCGCAGTTCTTATCATTTATGACTGCAGTTGAGCTCGTTGCATGCCCCCCCCCCCCCGGGAGTGTTTGTTCACTGCTTTCTTTTTTTGGCTTTAATCCTTCCTCTGAATGCAGAGTTTCCTTACTATCTGAAGCATGCATTCCAGGACATTTTCTTGGAGGCTTCTTCCGCCATAGCTTCAAAAGTTGACTCTGAAGCCAAACACTACAACTATTGAGAAACACTTAGAGCTTCCCCTTGCAGCAAAGAGCTAAGTCAGCATTGTGTGAACTTGTTTGGCGAGGTATTTCATGTAA
>CALSBZ010046939.1:3087696-3106340 GCA_943591055.1 Gobionotothen gibberifrons
GGGGGGGGGGGGGGGGGGGGGGGGGGGGGGGGCGTTTGACCTGTCACGCATCGCTGAACCCGCCCTGCTGAGACAGTAACTGAAACTAGACTTTGAACTCCCCAAAGAGCTGCTGACTGACTGTATGCTCATGCTCATATTGAACGTTTTACTGAACATGGTAAAGGAACATAACAATATTTGCACACAGGTTCAGAAGTTGAATCTACACTTATCCTGCAAAATGTCTTTTAAAAGAACAGCAAAAAATAAATCTTCCTGTATATGTTGCACAACTTAAGATCTTTGATATCAAGGGTTGGATCAACATTAATGCCTTAAAAAACAGACAGTTGAAAAGTAAATAAATAAGAAGAATCTGAATGTCAGGCTCAACTTTCCATTGGGCCTGCTGTGTGAAGGGAGAACAGTCCAAACAGTATTATGTAAACACATTCCCCGCACGCACAGCCGAGCAGCCACAGCTGGCTGGACCTGCGTAAGAGGCCTGGCACTGACTCTGGATCTGCCATCCGGGTCTACAGAGCTCAGAAATCTGCTTTGGTTCAGGCCCGTGTCACAGGCACTAACTGCATGGTACTGCTACGGGTGGATTAACATAAGTGCAGGATTGAGGTTGTCCCAGATAACCAGAGACTCAAAAGAGACTTTTTGTCCCAAATGAAACCCAAACATTCATGAGACTGTTCAGGGGTTGTCCAAGGTTGTGTACTGGATACAAAGATGATCCACTTTAAGGCACATTTTGTTTATTAAGGGAGAACCCAACTGGTGAAACTGATGCCATAAAGTTAGTGCAATTAATTATTAAAGAGGTCTGGTTATTTAATCTAAAGTGCCATTTCTGTTGGGTTTAGTGTTACTAATAAGGATTGTAGTTACGGAGGCTCTCTCACTGCTAACAAAGTTATGGAATAGTTCATTTTGATAAATAACCTTTTAGATTGTTTTACTGACAGAAGGATAAAAAGATTATCACAATCTAGGGTGGACCTACGCTTTATATAAAGCTACAACTAGCCGTTAGCTTAGCATCAAACTGGAAAAAGGGGGAAACAGCTGGCTGTCTCTTAAAGATAAAAAGTTATGTTTACTTGATGTCTTCTTTTCCTGGCCAAGAAATAGTCTATATTTTTTTTAAAACGTCAGTCTGCAAATGTACATTGTAAATGTAACGTTTCCTATATTTCAAGCATCTAGGCAAGCGAGTGTTGCACTGATAGATAGCCTATGTACTTTATTTATCCCAGGTTGGGACATCTTTTAAGATATTGTTTAAGATATTGACATTTTATAATAGCCATTCTATAGCAGTTGAATGAGTATTCTGCCTGACGGGGTGTACTTTCTGAAAAACCGAAATATAAAAAAGGACCTGTTACCAAAAGTGAGTTGAAGCCAAAACCATGCAGTATATGAGACATTATGGACTAGCTGTTCAAGATAATGGCATGGCACATTAAGCAGATGAAGAGCCAGATATTCCTCTGTGGAGACCAAAACCCGAGCTAAAGAGAGTAAACATTGGTCTTACATTCACCAGATGGCCATTGCCATATACATTTAGCTTTAAATGAATGATCATTTTGTTTCTTAATTACTGGAGATGCAAACAAGCAACTTTGCCATCATGTTCCCCATACAAACCTAAACATATATATGATTTGCCCCAATGTGTCCACAAAAATGAGTTATTGCAGGTTTAAGGAAATGAACACGTGTGTTTCAGTGAGAAAGAACAACTTAGATGAGTTTGTTTTACAGCAGCTTGTATATTAATGTGTGCTGGTGTTTGGCAGAGTAAATGAATTCTGCTTTGCATATGAATAAGATCATTCGCTGTGATGGGGAAATAAGAGCTAGTTACCAAGCTCTTACCTTGGCATGAATATGAGGGAAGGTCATGCACTAACAAGTACAGCCATGCACTGATTAGTGGGTAATGCACTTACTTCAGTAAGTGGAGTAAAGCGCTCCACTGTATAATTGGAATACACTGGATTTGCGTGGCTCGGTCTGCCAGCATGGCACCGTATTAGCACGTAGCTACAGCTGCTCTCTGCACCAACTCGGGATGTAAAATCTACTCAACAATGAGCTACTGTTGAATACAAACCTGTTGGAAAAAAGAGCAAATGAAACACGTCCACACGTTTTACAGTCACGTTTGTGTCGAGCAGGTTCATAAAGTGGTTTCTTAATTCAGTTTTCTAGAAGCACCGTATGTTTAAAAGCTCTATAGATATATAGAGACAGTTGACATGTGTTCTTGGTCTCTTAGATCTTGGAATATGTATTGATGGTAGTGGAAGAACCGTTAATCAGATCCTTTACTTAATTGAAAAACTAGACATATCACAATGTAAAAACAATACAATTATATCATTTTTTGAAGATGTTACTTAACCAAACGTAGAAGTCCCAGAAGTACCCCATCTAAAAGTACTCATACAAAAAATAGGCGTTATTGGCATTTGTGTATTGTGTGTGTGTGTGTGTGTTTGTGCGTGCGTGCGTGTGTGTGTGTGTGTGTGTGTGTGAATGTGTGAATGTATGTATGTATGAACAGTGTGTATGCATGTATGTCAAGCATTATCACACATTTTTACATCAAAGATTCACTAGCACTGTGAGATTATTCTGAATTAATATGGCCTTTGGTCTGTGTACCAATATTGAGTAAGAACGCATTTGAGCCCATTGAGGTAATTCTTTCAAGCGAAAGTACACAAATCTGCTGTTGGCAGATTTCTCACACGGTGGAGACCAGTGGCGACAGACTAGTGGAGCTGCAGATGTTCACAGATTATAGGCTTGTGCAATAATCAGCTTGGTGGAGCCGTGTGCACTCTCTCATTACAAGTGGCCGTGCACGGCGACAGACAGAGATGCAAAGATGGCTGTCTTTATTCTTTAGAAACTGCAAGTGTTTGTATTTTTAAACTAAGGAAATTAGAGGAATATGACTATAAATGCTGTTTTGTAATCCCACAGATCAGACCAAACATGTTCCAATGCATCACTTATACACATATACATGGTTGCAGGATCACTAAAGGCAAGCTAGTTACAAGTAAGAGCAAATTGTACTAGGAGCAACAAGATTAATTGAAAAAGATCGAAGAGAAGCAGGAACAAGGCCACCTGTGGGCCACTTATTGGAGTAAGGGGATGGGGCTTGGTTTGGGTCGATAGCTCAAACTCCCCCGCTCAATCGGTCTTTCCAAGGCCAAAAGAGACGGGGGCAACACACCATGCTAGTGAAAACTTCCATTACTCAGAACTGAGTGCGTATTGCATTTACCGTTAAATACTTTCTGTTTAGCATCCACCCCTAAACGTTTTACCATGCTGCTGAGGACTATCAGTAGCAAAGGGCAAAGGGGGATGAATAAGCATGTGATGCCAGAAGAGATAACATTTGTAGAACAGGATATAGAGCACAGCGAAACCCAAATTAGCTGGAAGCATATCGAAACACTTGATATAAAGTCACTTCCCTGAGATAGAAAAAACATTTGTGATAGACAAAGCTCAAGTATGACAGATAAATAGGTTTAGATGGTAAGAAACGGCTTTTTGATTAAGCCTTTATTTTGAAAGCATACATGCATGCACTTATTGTAAGTCGTTTTTGGATAAAAGCGTCAGCTAAATGCAATGTAATGTAATGTAATGTAATGCATGCTTGCATAAAAAGCCTTGAATGAAAGCAGACCTAACATCTGTAATGCCAGTCTATTTTGGACTCTTCTCCGAACCCAGGAAGCACTCCTCTTTAATGGATGACTCATGTTGCTACTTGTTGACAAGAACATGGTGCAATGTTCCCTGAGGAGTTGTGCTGAAAAGCTTCCCACTCACATTAGCCATGTTAGGGTTCAATCAAGGAACAGGTAATCAAATGAGGTGAATGCCAAACTCTCCCTCCAGTGTATATGCTCTTTTGTATGCGTTTGATCTATAGATACAAGGAGTTTACAGCCTTACAGCACAGTATAGATGTGTAAAGAATGATATGGTTATCCGATTGTACTTGGTGGTATCACTTGACGTGTAACGGCTCTAAAAATGACAAGATACTGAGTCATTTGCATGCATGGGGTCCGTAACAATTACCCCATTATATTGATCTGCATTCCAATTAGCAGTAGAACGAAGACGCACTATGATTCAATGTGGGTCAACAAAGGGGGTCTGTGTAGATTTAATGCTGGTGATGTTTGTAGTTCAGCTCCAGGGTCACACTTATTCATGTGTGTAACCCTTTATTTACAAACAACTTAAAAGAATCCAGAAATAGAAAAAACGATCTGGAAAATGTGCCCTCACTAATATTTAGACAGTGGTTTCCGAGCCACAAAGGCCACCAATATGTATATGAGTTTCAGTGTCTGCTGTTACAAATGGATCTTTGATACAAGAGCCAACTGAGCGGCCATTTTGGAGCGGCACAAACGAGCTATGTATGGTGCAGTATTCACTCTGCTTTGAGCTCTGGTTTGGTCCCCACCATCTCCAGAGGCCGGAAACCTTGGTCTCTTATGCTGCTTAATGTTCCACTATGTTTACCAGCTACTTGAACAGTGTCTGTCTGCTGTTTGCTGCTTGGAAGATAGTACAGTGAGTTCTTTTGAGCTATTTTGTTGAAAACAGCTGCCTACTGCATCTTGAGATGAAGTGAAGGTGAACTAAGACAGTGAAGTTGTTTAATAGACACATTTCAACCTAAAACTTTAACATGGACCTTTGAAAGCTGTACAGTGCATATCATACTCAATGTAAAGATCAAATAACAAATGTCAAAGTATGATCATGTTGAGTTGAGGAGGACCTAATATTAGAAAGGAGTTTCTCAACGAGTTTGGCAGCCAGAGAGGGTTGGAAAGACAGGATGTCCGAATCTAAACAGAGACTTGAAACCCTTACCACACTCATCAGATATGGTGCTGTCCCAAGAGAGGACCAAATAAGCTACAACGTTGCTTGGGGTCTTTTTTTGCTGTTTAAACGCTATGCAGGCAGAACAGAGACATCAGATGTGGTTTCTCTTTGAGTCAACATAACTTCACTCCCTCGCTATTTAATTAGTTACACATAGACTATGCATTCTAATAGTGTGCTGCAACATATAACACCTTTATGAAGCTTATAATTATAGCAAAAAAATAGGTATGAATTCAACTGTACGTCTTTTACTGAGGATGTAGTTAGTGAAAGTGTTTACCCCAATGATGGAGGCTTTTCCTCAGTAAGAGTAGCAATTTCAGAGAGTTAAGATAATTCATTACACTGGAGTCTTGCAAAGTCCTGTATTTAAAATGTTACTTAAGTACAACTAGTATCATCAGCAAACTATACTTAAAGTGTCGAAAATAAAAGTACTAATTTGGCCGAAAAGGAACCCTTTTAGTGTTTTACTATTATATATTGGATTATAATTTCTAATGTTTCATGTGTTCTAGCTGATTTGAGCTACTTCCTTAACTGTAGTAGTAGTTTGATCAACTATAATATATGGTGAACTGATAAAACATTATTTAATGTTGCAATGTAAAGTATTTCACAGCAGTCCTATAAATGTAGTGGAGTAAAAGTGCAACATCCCCCACTGAATCTGGTATTCATTATATTAGTCCAGTTTAAAAACACTGCAAAGTACAACTTTAATAATGAATACTTAAATAAATAGTTGTGATCGTGTCAATACAAACTGAACAATATTACTTTTGTCAAGTTAGAACCTATGGCTGTATCTAATAAAGGGGCCACTGTGTATATTTCCCAACTGGACACAATGACAGATTTCTCATTATGTGGAAGGGATTCAGATTCACCATGCCCTGCCCTGTGGCGGTCCTGGGGGCTGAGCTCTCCTGGGGAAATGTGGAATTGGTGTCATAATCACATGCGGGGCTGAACTGCATTATTCCTTATATCACTTCCTAGAGTAATAAAATACCTCCGGGCAATGTTCATAACTGTCAGTCATGCCCAGGCAGACTGCACAGCTGAAATCATTATTATTATATGTCAAACAATGCTGCATGCAATTTTATGGGATGGCCCCCAGTCACGTAGACCTGTCCTGGCCTGTATGCTGAAGCCAGACGGAACATTGTTTAAGCTGTCTCATAAAAGATATTTAGTGCTTTTATTTGTATTCACAGGATGTTTTAATGGGTGGCATTAAGGGAGCATGCAGGTTTATCCAGACAGCACACTGCTTCTGCAAATCATAAAAAAACAAACAGAAAGGCAAATAAAAGAAATCTTGAATGAAACAAACCAACTTCTTTGCAAATATGTTAATCGAATTGATGTAAAGACTTTCTGAACCTAACAAGTTTTAAGATCGTGTTTCAGTCTCAATATAAGTAATGACATAATGGATGATAATTATCTGTAGGGCTAAAACTCAACAATTAATTTTATTATTGATTAATTGATTTGACAAAAGGCCCATTCTCGCAAATGTCCAAATACCGGTGTGTTACGATGGTGTTCTTGGACAAGCAGTCCCAAAGCCAAAGCTATCATTTACATTAATACTAACACTACACTAGAGAATAATGGCATTTCTTTTGATAAACGACTTAGATTATTAAATGATTGTTAAACATTTTGTTGATGCTTTTCTGTTCAACTGATCAACTAAACAATAGTTTGTATAATCTTGAATTGTAATGCTAAGTGGCCTTATAATGTGTTAATTAGTGAGCTTTAAAGCTGTATGTAGAGCCAGGCTAGCTGTTTCCCTCTGTTAACAGTCTTTATGCTAAGCTAAGCTAAGCTAAGCTACTCTAACTGTCACTGACTAGTTTCATTTTTAACAACAAACTGGTATCTATCTTGTCGTCTAACTCTAAGAAAGTTAAGTTAAAGTTAAAGTGCTTTCCCCAAATTGTTGAAGTATTCCGGTCAGGTTAAGGATGCAGATAGTGTTATTGGGATGTATTTCATAGAGTGTGTTAGGAACCATAACCTCAAAATGCACCTGTTAGTATTAGCAAGACCGTAAATACGTGAATAAAAAGCTAATGTATCAAGAATGTATGCTTCTTCTGACAGAAATTGCTGTTGAAACAAACCCACTAGTCAAGCTTGACAAGTATTGAAGGTAGCTTGTGTTTGTCTGTGTGATGGACACTGTGGGGCCTCTCTGCTCCCAGACTTTTATGATGCCAGATGGTCGGTCCTTATACACAATGCAGCGCCTTCTCCATCATCTTGTCCTTCATGCTGACACATAAGCTTGTGCTGGGAAATGGATGTCTAGTTCAGATGAAATAGCAGGTCATTGCTCAGAACTGCTTTAAATGGTGGAGCCCAGAGCTTCTTTCAGCGCTGCATTCAAAGGCTTGCTCCTCTCTTCAGTTGTTCTTCCTTCAAGGTCTTTTGATTCTCTTGCCATCTGCTGTCAGAGCCCAGACAAATGTCCGTTGGAGTCCTGTTTGCCTTCACGTGTCATAAAAGTCAGGATTGTATAATGAAAGAGGTCGTGTTCCTTTAAACAGATATATTATGGGTTTACAGTTGAAAGATACTACGGTTATCTCTGACCTTGGACTCAAAACATAACAGTGCGCTTGTTCCCACATGCAGGAATCTAGCAGTACAGCTTTTCCTTTTTTTCTGAGAGTCTCAGCTCAAGTATCAACATGAGATCCTGCCTACCATGCTCAAATCAGATTACACTAAGACCACTGGATGTGACGTCCAACAGACATTTGTTGTATGTTGTATTAGGTGCTAAAGTTTGCTTTAGTTTGTCTCAGATAAATATTTCTGACAGTGTTGTAAATGGAAAATGTGTGTTCAGTATGAGGACTATGTTTAGGCTTATTAAAGCTTTATTGTGCACTGGAAAGATTTACAGCATTTGGGTCTAAAAGTGTTTCACGTTCAATGCATTTAAGGTTGTTTATTACATTCTCCTGGCTTATAAATAAACAACTTCAACTAAACAAAAGCTCTCGTCTATGACCATGATCTGTGGTAATATACTTTGCAACAGACTGTACAAGATAATATCTGCTATTTTCATTTATTTTCATCACGCACAAAAGATCTGTCTTTACTTACAGAAGTCCCTTTTATTTTGGTATTTATGATGTTAGACTAGCCAGCATTGATTTCATGATAGGCTATATTCAAATGTTTAGCATTGAATATATACAGAACCCATTCATTCACATAGAGAAGCTGTAGAATAAGTCACTAAGATTGGATCTCTGAGTCTTTCCAACGACATATCTCACAATCGGACTGAAAATGTAACAGCGGGCCTGCAGTGACAGAGTAATGGATGAGTATCTACCAGGAAATTCAATTTGCAGCCAGACCTTATAGCCCTCCTCATGTAATTCAAATCGACACTTTTAAGCCCTCGCTGTGTGTTGATGACGAATTTGAAGCGCAGGTGAGAAATAGCTGAGCCGATCCTCGGTGTAGAGAGAAGAGCAGAGCAGTGTGTGTCCTGAGTGCTGTCCTGGGTCTAATATCTTTTCATATTTGCAACACATATCATCAACATTTGAAACCTGGTGCTTTAGCATTATATTCTTCTCATTGCAAAGCCAAAGGGTCAAATTGCCTCTCACATGTTTCCAGCTGTGTCGTGTCGTGCTGTGTAGTGCTTGTCCCAAGGCTAACCAGCTATTGCAGAGACTAATAATTGCTATTGTAAAATATATTTATAGACGCCAGCCATGCTAAGAGCTATGTGAGGCTGATACTTAGGCACAGCGGAGCTTTCAGCTGAATGGTCAGCATGCTAACATTCTTGAAATTACAATTTGAATATGCTATTGAGCAAGTGATTGTTTTACTATGTGTATTATTTACTGAACATAAACACACAGTCACTTATCCCACATGATGTAACAATACTGTATGTTTATGTTTACATCATTTTTAAACATTTAAACTCTGTTTCTGAGAAATCTTGTTTTTCCTGTGATGTTGGCATGACAGACAGGTCAGAATACTACAATACCCATGAGCCATTTTGGCCATTACCATGAATAAGAGGCCAGTGAGAGGTTTGAATTGGAGACTTAGTTGTAGTAATATTTTGTAATACAACAATGCGCCAAAGTTTTCACCTGAAATGTGCCCAGAAATTATAAATGTAACTGATTGAAGCTGCAGAATATGTTGTCAGTTTTCATTACACTGTCATTTTTAGTTTCCAGTGGGGAGATGCGCATGTAACAGAATTATAGATGTCCGATGCAAGGTAAACTCCACACACACCTCACAGGCCAAAGAATGCACTCAACTCACAGTATAGCACACACTGTGAACTTGACACCCACGACAATTACTAACACGCCCTCTGGCTCTGTCTACAGGTTTAACGTTTCTGAGAAAGCCCACCTCTGAAAATTGTTGTGAACTAGAGTTTCTTGCAGGTAACATTCCACCATCTCCATCTATCTGTGCTCTCTGAGACCTGTCAGACTTAACAATAACAAGCAATACATCTTACATGTGGCGCTAGCTATTGCCAAGAAAGCTGTTCTGTTCAATTGGAAACCCATACACCTCTCCATAAACCAATGATTGAACCTCCCCTCAGAACATATATCAATGGAGCTATAGTCTCATGCCAAAGCAGATAATCAAATCACAGAATTCAATCAAAATGTCTCATGTGTGACCCTGGCTCTCAATCTGCCGGGGTGCTAAATGGTAGATGGACTGCATTTATATAGCCCCTTTCTATTCTTAGAGACCGCTCAAAAGGGGTTTACAACCCAGGCCTTCACCCATTCACACACGCTATAATGCACGAGTGGCAGAGGCTGCCATACAAGGTGCCACCTGCTCCTCAGGAGCCATAAACCTTCACACGCACACTGGACCTCGCTTTACCTCTCAAATACCAACACGCTAGTTGTTTGACTGCTTACATACTTGTGAACTCCGACTCTTAGACCTTTCTGTCGCCTGTTTGTTTGTTTACATGATGTCAAGAAGGACATCGTTTTCCCCACTTTCTTTGTAATAATTTCTTATTCTCAGTTTTTCTTCTAAGTAATTCTTATGCGTAACATTATGAATATTATTATGTGTGTTGACCTTTTGGCTATCAGGTCCCGTAACACAAGCTTTAAGGAAAAGATCAAATATATTTTCTGTTATCTTTGTAGGCCTACTGATGGTTTAAGTTTGGAGAATTTCAAGTCCATCTCAGCTGCAGTTGTTAAGATCATTTTTCTCTTGAACGATGCGAAACAACTGACATTTCGGTGTGGCTAAAAATAACAGTTAATATCAATAGATATATATCAATATTGACCATGAGGGTTCTTTGTGTTGGCCAGTTTTCTTATGACAGTGAGCACATTTCAACCCTGCCATTGCCGGCAAGATAAATCCCAAGGGAACAAAAAGAATAACAGTGGAAATGGATCTTGAGGCAAAGCCAACCACATGAAATTATCATCTGCAGTGGTTGAGTTACTGTATTATTAATGTCAGAACGAGAAGCTCATACTGGTGTTTCCCATTCTCTGACTGATGGTATGGCGGGGTAACTCAGCCCTTTATTCATCCAATCTCTGTGAATGATTTCCTCCCTCACAGGGAGAGCGTCGTGGCAAACACATCAAACAAGATTACACTTTTAGAGCAAGGGTATATTTACTCTCCTCTGAGACATATTTAATTTGCCTTGTTGCCCCGGTAACGTGAATCTCACAAAGGGTCGCTGTGGCGCTGCCTGTAATTACCAAACAGGCCTCTTCATCAGAGGCTTTAATCTGAGAAATGAATACACTCGGGCTGTCAGGCAGGCCCTGTGGCAACTCACACATGGCCTTGGCCAGCAGCCAGAGGAATAAAGAATCATTACTGTTCTTGAACCTCTGAACTTGTGAAATGAACATTAAGTATGGTTTCAAAATAATGGGGAATAGGGCCATTGATGTCATTGTATCTTGTCGTGTAATATAATATAGACATTTATTTTTTATAAGAAAAAGTAAATAAGCAAGGAGGTTGCTGGGTTTTCTGGTCAAGAACTGTGTCAACGCTGTGCAGCCAGATGCATTTGTCTCGTATTGCAGAACAAAATTAATAATTCAAGCCAGGAGAGGCATTCCCTGCCCAGGCACTTAAGAAAACTACCATGGAGGTCCTGCATACAGTGATGAACAAGAAGGAGTGAACCAAACCTTTAGAAATAAAGGAAATTATGGACTTTAAGATATCTCTAAGGTTGTTAAAATGTGTTTTGAGGGGAACATAAATGTGCCTATTAATGCAGTATATTTGAGATATTTCCCTGGATAAATGAACCCAATCCTGGCTCTAGAGAAAAAGTTTGATCAGCAATATAAGTGATTGATTTATCCTCTGGAGACCATAAATGTCCATGCAAATTAATGGCAATTCATCCATTGGATGTTCTTTCCGTCTGGAACAAAGTGGTGGACTGTTAGGCAGACATCAGACTGACATCTCTAGAAACATGCCGCTAACATGGCTACAAATGTAAAGAAAGAGAAGGCAATGGAAGACAGGGGTAGAAATGAAGGAGGAGTTTTCAAGTCCCACCCAACAAGACTCTTGTCTCGTCTCTTGGAATGGCTTCAAGCCCAAGTGCTCCAAATGAGAGGGCCCTGGAGCAAGGTTTCAATCTCTGCTAGCGAAATCACTGGCCTGTGCTCATCAGCCATAAACATGTCACAGCCGAACTAGGTCACTGTGTGTGCGCACATCAAACGGGGGGGGGGGGGGGGGGGGGGGGGGGGGGGGGGGGGCGGGGGGCTCCAGTGTAATGTTAGCCGGCGACTTTTTCAGTGCTGTACCTCCACATAATCTTGCCCATTTTTTCCCTCTTATGTTTATTTGACATGTCACCGCCTTTTGCTCCCACAGCATGCGGTAAAGATGGGGGAGACGTGGACTAAAAAAGTGTCCCAGACAGGCAAGAGTTAACAAGAGAGGGGAATAGGCAGAGAGATGTGTGAGGGAGGAAATGGCAATGATAAAATAGAAGTTTAGCAGAAGTATGGTAGTAAGCATTGAGGTTTTTATTGGAACTCTATACTTTAAAAATCCAATAAGGACCGGCAGATGGTCAGTCGTAAACCTTTTAGAAAGGATGGACTAATCAATTGATCTTTGGTCAAGTAATTACATCTCTAAACAGATCGCTGCTGCAAAGATTTAAGAGAAGAATTTCTAATCCTCCGAATAAATACAGAGAAATACACAGAGGTGAAAAATGTCCAAACATTCACCTTAGATTACTTTTCAGCTTTCTATCACTGATTTCCCAGAAGTCTGCACTACAGCTTGCCAACATTATTCATGAATCACCTTGCAGTGCTTTGTTCCAAGACATCTTGTTAATTCAAGGCAGAGGTTACTGGATTTTTGAAGCAGTATTCAGCTGACATGTGGCACTACACACACCTACTCTTATTGTGGTAGTTTACAGCACATTTGAGTGCATTTCCTACAGTTATATTGAATATTAGGGTGATCTTGTATTTAAGGAATAGTTGTTCATTATTTCCCAGGATAGGGTAAGATAAGATTGATATATACTTTACATTTTTGTCAAATGTCCCAAATGAGAGGGCACTGGAGAGAGATTACCAACTCCACATTTGTAGTGTCTTTCAGCCTATTTTTTGTTTTTTACAGCCCACCACATTGCTGTTTTGGTTCAATCTCACAGCAAAAACATTGTACGCTGCTTGTTCAGCACCAAACTGTAGAAACAAAATTAGCAACTAGCGGGTGGAATATTTAGCCGCTAAAGAGGCAGATTTGTTTCTCAAAAAAGAACAAAACAGAGCTTTAATCGACTCCATGTCTGCTGGATATGTAAATAGAATGTTTTATAACACATTCACCATTATAAGGTCCATTAGATTTTGCAGATTTTGCAGATTTATGTCTTAAATTAGGAAATACAAATTTGCACTGTGAGCCATAAACCATAAACTAAAATTAAAAAAGACGTTTGTCACATTCTTGGTAACTTCATGCAGTCACATCATGAGTAATCTTGCTGATTCATAGGCGCACTATTTTACAATATGACTGTATGTAGGAATTCTTTGTCCAGAAAACACTTGAACTGTGGCTAATATTGAAAATGGAAGATTTATGGAGTAGTCCAGAGAAGAAGGTCATTGTCTGTCTCGTCTAATGAGTAGATGGTTGGGTAGAGAGAAATGCTCTTTCATACCAGAGGAATGTGGTTCCTGAAAAGCACACAAGCAAGTCTGTGCCATGTATAATACAATCTGCAGAGGTCTCTTTGAGTTGCAGGATGCAGAATTAGCGGCATTAAATCATCAAGTACAGATAAATGTTGCATTAATGAAGAGTTATTCCCGACAATGTGAATTACTCTTTGTGAGTCAGGGTGGGTGGGAAACCCACATTGATTAGCGTTTCTAAGTTCAAGAACATCTTATTTGTGTTGTTGAGTTATTTAAGGAAGCATGTCATATTTTACCGGTTAGAACATGTGATCAGCCTTTATAAATAACAACAAAAACAGAACATACAGTATTGAATGAATGCTGAAAGATCTGCAATGATAAATCTATATGTAAATAGTATTTCTTAAACATGTTTCCGCTCGATAGACGGTGAAGAGGTTCAAGGTTCAAGATTCAAGGTTCTTTATTGTCAAACTAACATAGCTACAGAGTAATTATGTCGTTGAAAATCTAGGTCACAGGCTTCTCCAACGATGCAACACAATAATACAGATAAGCAGACAACCAGGGGCGCTTAGACTGCCTTTTTGTTGATTCCAAGAGGGTATTGAGAATGTTTTCGTCACATTCCTCTCATAGGATAATGGGCACTTCAATAGAAACGTATAAAAAAACACTGAACAATGAAATGTGCCAATACAGCGGAAGGTGACTGAGTTTATATAGTATTCCTGTGGCGATGTGGAACCAAAGCATAAGGAGGAAGTATCTTCTTTTCCCTTTTTTTTGGTTTCAGTTAAATAAGTGTTGGTGGGTGATGCATTTCACGAGTTCATCCTATGTTAGTGAGCATTATGGGGTTACCCATGTGAGAATTCTCAGCTTGCTCACAAAACTAAAAGAATCAGTGAATAGAGGGATAGGAGGGGGGGGGGGATAAAATGCTGAGAGCCTGAGAGCTCTGCACACTAAAGTTAGCCATTATTAAAGCCCTGAAAACACTGCATAGATTAATGGTTTAAGGGGCCCAATCCACGCAGAATGAATTCTTTAAAAGTAGGTCCCAGAGGTATAACATGAAAGGAACTCTGCAGTGTACCTGCTACTTTAATCCAGTGTTTGAAAGCACACAGCACTCTACTCGCTAACGCATAACCATTTGGATAGATTCAGATTATATTACATGTTACAAATGTAATTCTTCAAAGAACTTGCAATGTTTGACTTAGAAGAACATATGCTCAAAATGATATTGAGACTTTTTTCAAGTGTTATCCATATGAAGAAGCAGCGCTTACATTACATTTAGGTTTTTCTATTTATGTAATCCTGTGACATTTGTAGATACAGTATATCATTAACTTGAGGCTGGATTTTAGCCACCTTAGCAATATCATTCTGCATTGTTGACCCATTTCCGTCTGTTTTTGGAATGCTGTAGCACAGTAGGTGGTCCATGTGCACTTCACACTTTGGACATTAGCATGATAAAAGCTGAGGAGGTCTGACAGTATGGTGGACCTCAAGTACTGCTCAATGAAATGTGTCAAGTAAAAGTGCATAATTCACATCTAGTGAATAATTCATGCAACGTACTAGAACAGTCCAAGAGAAAAAATACCATTTCAAGGATTTCTACAAGGAAACATAGGCTGCAGCTCATTAGAAACGAAATGGATCTGTGTAAAAGACTTAGATAAGAGAATCAATGGCACAGTCAGCAGTAACTTAGCTTAGCATAAAGACTGGAAACCACTTGCCTGAATCGTTTAAACAACTTCTTAGAAATGGACCCAGTCATTTTCATGCTTGATAAGATGACAAGCACAGAAAAAAACTGATCTGTTTATCAAACATCAGTAGATTCTGTTAAGTTACCATGGACAAAAATGTACTAATTCAGTCATGACACTGTTTATCAGCTGTAGTTTATTAAAGTAGAAGATCAGTCAGAAACGTTGTACAATTTTGTATTATTCAAAATATTTTAAGCATCAACAAATCCAGTGTCCAGTTGAGAGTCACGGAAATATTAAGAGATTATTGAGATTCAGGACTTCACCAAAACACAGATGCTAAATATAGGCGTCCACCTGTTAAAGAAAGTGAAGAACACTTGATGAGTAACCTTGTGGTTGAAGATTAACCACCTTTTATTCTTGTTCCTTTAGTCACCAAGTATGAACACAACATGCTTGTTTTTGCAATATTCTGTGCAAACAAAGTTAATGGGAAGTTTGATGTGCCTTTGTTTTAGGTGTCACTCTGAAATGTCCGTTAGAAAATATGAAACAGGGTTCAGTAAGCGTTTATGTGCATGGTTCAAGTGAGACATCCTTCAGAGGCAGTTTAGGTATCTGCAGGGAAGCAGTTGAGCCACAAGAGCCTGGGGTGCAGGGGTGGACTGGCCATCTGGCATACCGGGCATCGTCCCGGTGGGCCGTTGACCCAATGGTGTGGTGTGGTGCTGGCAAAGTCAAGAATTAAATAGTGTAGGCGTTTCAAATATTAACTTCTATCGTCGGTCTGCAGCAGTAATATAAATCTTTACTATAATATCCAGTGACTATACTGGACACAGTTTGGCCTGGCATATAAAAGGGATTACAATGAGATGTGTTGTTCATGCAAACAAAGTTAACTGTAACTGTGAGGTCAGTATAGTAGAAGGGAAATTGCAACATTTGGGCTTTTTCTTGTCAAAAAAAGTTCAAGATGACTCAAAGACATGCATCAAGTGCATTTGATAAAGTTTCCTGACGCCTAGAACAGCAGTTTGAAGTTCCTACTTACTATTGATTTAAAAACCACATTATCTCCTGTATGTTATACTCCTTCCTCTTTTGACACTGGTGATGGCCACTGATGCCTATCTGACTGCAGAACACCAGAGGCCTTCCCTTGTACAAAGCTGCTTACAGCCTCTTTTAGCAACGCCAGGTTTATACTAGGGGATTTCTGCCAGAAGCCAGCCCTCTTTCCAGACCATAATTAGGCCACCCACATTCACAGTCATGTGCCTCAGATAGTGAGTGACTATAGGATTCTGGGTCCTTCCACACTGAGAACATGTAATGATTTATGAAAAAATACACAAAAAGGGAGAGCTATAGCCTGAATAAATAACCACTGAGTGTGGTTATGTGCGTTCCTGGGTGTGACATACAACTTTTTTATGCTTCATTTCCTGCTTTGTGGATATTATCTGACACATAATGTAACACACCAGCTGTAGTTTATGGTATTAAATTAGAAAAAAGACAGGAGAAGCAGGCTATTCGACAATAGTTGTTGTTCTTCATATCCTCTGGAAAGATTGTGTATCACATAGTTTACACTGTAAAGTGATATCTTTACATTGCCCTCATTCTTATTGCTTTGGATGCTGTGAAAATAATCCCCGTCGAGTATGAGAACAGATGATAATAAAAACCAAAAGGACTTGAGTATATATTGCGTGCAGAAAGTTATGTAATTTCCATAGGTGTTTCATGTTGCGTGCAAGGGTACATTGAAGGAGGAGAGTTCCCCTACTAGCGACAATCTGACTGGTCGGATTGACTGATGTTAATGATTGACAGTGACGCTGGCCAATCAGACCCCATGCTTTGTCTTGCCCCTTGTTGGCCGCAGGGGCGACGTTCAAGGGAGCATTTTGTTCAGGACGGGAGAGCCGTGCCGTTATGTCGACAAGCTGTGGGTTGTAACAGTTTGTTCTGCCTGTTAAACCGGATTTAAATGCGAGTGGAAGTTCTATGTTTTAAACCGTCCTGATAAAGGATCTGTTTAGGGTTGCGTTCTTTCGTATAATACCCCGTATAAACTGTTAAGTTTACCGAAGTGGAAGAGGATCGTCGGATCGCATGTGGATCCATGCAGACTCGGTATGTAGTTACTCATGACAAGCTCGATCACTTGACAGCGAATGTCGAACTACGAAGTGCTGTTTTTTATGAAGTGCTAGTTGTTATATCAGTATATTTACCTTAATCCAGTTTGGTAAAACTTACTTTTTGTGCTCTGCGTTAACTTGAAAAAGCTTTTTCCAATATTGTAATGTTGTTACATTATTATTAATCGAATGCAATTCCTAATTTACGGTGTCATGCATATTTTAATAACATGTAACTCACAATGGCACCTTATAGCAAACTCTTATCTTCCAGAATGAACGCTGGCCGATCGTGTTAACAAGCTGACGTTAGCATGTTAGCTAACTTAGCTCACAGTTAACCATCCTGCTCTCTCGACATTTTTTTCTGCAACGTTACTGTTTTACTCTTTTAAAACACAAGTTGCTAGTATATCTTGCAGCCCTGTGTTTTCAAAATCCACAAGTTTGCTGGCAGCTTTTTGACCATACAAGAGATGTTACTATGTAGTAATTATCAGTGGTGTAATGTAACTAAGTACATTTACTCAAGTACATTTTTGAAAGACTTGTACTTTACTTGAGTATTTAAATGTGTTGCTACTTTGTAGTTACATCCCATTACAACTCAGAGGTAAAAGTGTATTGTACTCCACTACTTTTTGATAAATAATGTGAAATATAATCAACACTTAAATCAGACTTTAGTTACACCTGGAGTAAATTCACAAGCTACCCTGCAGTATACAAAGTCCTTCAAACCAGCTGCACCTTCACCAGCTTTGATAACACTTTAATGCTTCAATAATAATAATAAAAACATATAATGAAATGGGCCAATCTGCATAATGAGTACTTTTACTTTTTGCACATTAAGTATATAGATTCCAATACCTTAATCCATTTACTTGAGCAACATTTTGAATGCAGGACTTTTACTTGTAACAGAGTATTCCTACACTTTGGTATTTCTACTTTTACAGAAATAAAATATCTGAGAGTACTTCTCCCACCTCTGCTAGTTATATAACAATTGCAGCGTTGAGAATTTAAGCTGTCACGGATCATGCTAACATTAGCAGTCAAATGTTGGCTGAACAGCACAGATAATGTGTCATCAAGCCAGAAACTGTTAAATGCAGCATGTAAAGAAAAAAGCTAATCACTATTTGTGTCTGCCGGATAGTCATTGTGTTCTCAGATGAACATTAGTAGTGCAATGGGACCATACTGTACACCATTAAATCATAAAAAAACAATATTACTACATGATTGAACAAAGCTTAATGCTTAAACTTAATGGTTCACTTCATCAAAAATATTGCCCTTTTCTTCAAAGCAAGTATGATCTGCCACCAACTTACCATGTGTCAAAGTATATTGCAAAGGTAGTATAAAGTAATAATATATTTTAAGTATGTGCTAAAATATTAGCCTGGTAAAATACTACAATTCTTAAAAGTGTTGTGTATGCTTACAATTTAAGTTTGGCCAACTATAAAGTATTATAGTACTCTTATAAGTATAAACATTGATTGATTGATTGATTGATTGATTGATTGATTGATTGATTGATTGAT
>CALSBZ010046939.1:3109376-3119548 GCA_943591055.1 Gobionotothen gibberifrons
GAGAGAGAGAGAGAGAGAGAGAGAGAGAGAGAGAGAGAGAGCCCCTGTGCTTGCTAAAGGGTCCGTGTGAGGGATGGTGTGCAAAAGGATCAGGGCTGGAACGGGGCTGTGGGATAGGCAAAAGGGATCGATGCAGGCGTTAGGGAGCAGGGGGGGGGTGGGGGGGGTGGGACTCTGGCTCTGCGTGCTCAAGGGGGCTTTGAAGAGGGGCTCTGCGAGGAGGCTGGGCTCTTGTGTGTGTGATTTATTACCCACCACCAAGGGATCTCACTCCCTTCCGCCTACTCCTTAGCTTTTTCTTTTCCTTCCGCCTCCCCCTTCTCCCTTTTTTTTTTTTTAATGTTTTGATAGTTCCTACAGTCAGCTCTGGAAGGGGGGAAAGAGGTGGAGAATGGAGGGGCCTCTCCTCTCTGAGCCACAGGGGTTTACATGAGTGCAGCAGATGTGGAGAGGGTGAGGGAGAGAGAGAAGAGGACCAGGCTGGGAAACTATTCCGCCTAATTCCAGCTCTCAGCCTTTTTCTTTTTGAAACATTAAAGTGTTGCTCCCTCTCTGGGCCTCTCCGTTGAGAGAATATGTGTTAAGGCCCGCCAAGAAAAAGGAACTCGGAGATTGAAACCCAGACCTCAAGTAGACTCATTTTCCTATTTGATGTATACAGAAACATAGAACTGTTTCAAAACAAGTTTGATCAAATCAACGGGCAGAAATTCAAAGCTATAAAGTCAGACCTTTCTCAGTTTTGAAAGTCAAGTTGATGATGGCTCTACATGGTTAAAACAAATGTTTGCGTGCAAAACTGTTGAGCAGCCAGTCTGAGAGCACATTCTTCTAAACGTTGGAGATAAAGGTGTGAATAAGTGGTTGTTATTTCTACGTGCTCTCACATGGTTCAACCTTACATGCTCAGTCTTGTTTAAGGAATGATTTGATGCCATCAAGCTTCATCCTCCTCACCTTTTTCTGAGTCTGAGGCTTATCATGTTTCCAGTTCTTATGTAACAGTGCATTACACTACTAACAATTCAATTCCACTCAAACATGTTGAACGTCTCTGGTGAATATGACTTTAGTATGTTGCAAAAGCGGATTATTCTTTGTAAATAAACTGCCTTTTTCATTACGAGTAAAGGAAAAAAAGTGGATTAAATCATCATGAGGAGTTCTTTTCCAAAACGCTATAAAAGCCAAATTGAAAATTGAGTTTGTTGTGCCATTTTGCTGTGTACTGAACCTATTCACTGCTCTATCAACGTTTCATGCCAAATCGCTATATATCCTATATATATATATATATACATTTAATATTAACAAAATGTGTGGGTCTAGGTAAAAAATGTCATTTTCCTGAAAACTATTAAAATGGATATATAGCGTTTTGGAAAAGAACTTGTGCCATAGACTTACTGTATGGAACATTTAGGTTGAGTTGGACATTTGAGAAAAGGTCTACCGGAAGGAAGAGAGCAGTCGATACAAAGGAGACGTTAGCAGGAGAGTTCTTAGAGAAGCTGGAGATTGACATGATGCCTCTGGGCCTCTTGAACAAGTGTTGTATTGAATAGTATGTTCAGTTTTTCTTTTCTAAGAATTCCCTTCTCCCTTTTTTTCTTAATTGGGCATGGTGCAACCTATCTTTTGGATTCACAGTGGTATGCAGTTCACTTTCTTTCTTCTAGGAAGCACGATCACATATCAGATCATCAGAGTGTGACAGCAGCACAGAAGTGTTATCATTAGTTTGTATTTTTTTTTTTTTTTGGCAATTTATTGAACATGTCAGAAACAACAACAAAAAAATGAAAATAAAACATACAACAATAATATATATATATTTTCTCCCTTTTCCCTTTCTCACTCAAATTAATAATTATAACAAACTACAAAGAAAAGAATAAAAAAAAAAAAAAGAAACAATAATAATAAAGTATTTGCTCCGATGTTCCTCTGTGGGCCTAAAGGCAGCTGGAGCCAGGAATGTGTTGGCGCTTCTTTGGTGGAGGGCTGCGCACAGACTGCATGGTAGACTGGTTTGTAGCTTTGTGATGAATCAGTATTGTGCTAAGTGCTGATTGCAGTAACTTGGTGCACAATGCAACCGGACAATAAATGGTCTGCACGCTGAATAGGACCCCAGCCATTGCTGTTTCACACTGTCGTTGTACATGCTGCTGTCCCGAGGCTACTTTTGATATTTTAGTTTCATTTGACTCTTTTAGTTGTAAATATTAGCTTGTGATATTCCTGGCAAAAGTGGTAGTAACTAATCCACCGCCCCCTAAAAATTGGACAAAAGCTAAAAAATATTAAAAAGATGTTGGGATTACACAATGTAAATGCTGTTGGTGCCTATAACTAGGGCTGCAACTCATTATTTGTTTCCATATATATTTATTGCCAAGACAACAGCAAAAATGCATATCAAAATGTCCAAAATAACAATATGGTAACTATATAATCACAATAAGGGATTTCACAAGAAAGTAATATACAAATATTAAGTAGTATACCAATAGCAGTGACATTCCTTGATTAACCACACCTTATATGTGCAAAACAATAAATACAGTGACCTTCCACACACTCCTTTATTATAAATATGATTTCCCTGTTGCTTCACTAATCGATTGTTCTCTTCCTGAAAGTCTAAACAACATAGTTAGCATATCAACAATTAGAATTAGACCACATTAAAACCCAATGTAAAAAGCAACTGACCAATGCTCGGCTAATTTTAGCATGTAACAGAAGAAGAAGAAGAATATATACTTTATTCATCCCTTACAGGGACATGTCTTTCCCCACTCTGTTGTGTTTACACACATTACACACACAGGGGATATACATGCACACACACAGAGGATGACACACACAGAGGATATACATGCACACACACATGCAGATAGGAGAGGTGGCAGAGCAGAGAGGCTGCTGGTGGCCTTCGGTTCCAAGACCAAGTCCCTGCTGACCGAGCCACGGCCGCCCAGTGAGGTTATCCGGACTAACATTGTGAGAAAAAAATGATGACACATCCTCAGATGCTATAATTATACACATTTTTAGAAAATGAGTTTCTATTTATTTATGTGAAAGATGAGTAATCTAACTCCAGGAGCCTCAATACAAGTAACACTGTTATTATCTCTCCAAACTGAACAATTGTATGAATCCAGTGAGATTGTGTGCAGAGACTGAAGTCTGAATTGGCAAATCTTCTTACTAGCATGTCTGCTAGCAGGATTAAGAAAGAGAGAGAAAGAGAGAGAGAGACAGGCTGATGGGCAATAAGACAAGAGGTGAGATTAGGTAGAGGCACAACGTCAAGAGGACCAGAAAAGGTATTTGAAATATGTCCTGTATTTGACAGGGAGGGAGACGAGGTGGACGAGCGAGTGGAGCTGAATACTGAGTGAGCTTTGTGCTGTGGAGCAGGCGTTGTGTAATGCTTTGAACAAGGTCGATGGCATCAGTTATTTTAACCAGCTTTGGTAAGGGTTCTGTCGTTTACAGATTAGTAGTTACACTGTTAAACATGTCAAACGTAGTGCAAGAAGTACAATCACTTTATCAGGGTATTGTCAGGTTTTACATTAGATAACTCTTTATTATTTTTATGACATACTGGTCAATGAAGCTGAAACGTCCTTACAAGTTAAACCAGGCTCTGCACTGATTACTGTCAAAAATGATTCATAATTGAAAAACTCAATTGAATTAAGATTGGAAGCTATTATTATTAAGCTATTGTACAGAAACGAAAAAATATATATCAATTTATCACCAACATTTGGCTTAAAATATTCACTTAGTTTTCTTTTCAAAACGAGAAATAAAATGACATTGGATCAGTGCATAACTCACATTGCACCTGAACATCTTTTAAAAACAATCGCAGATGAACACCTTCACAGATTACTTTTACTTAAAGATTGACACAAGTTTGACCATTTTTTAAAGTCTCCAGTCATGGAATGAGAGAATATATATATTATAATATAATGACATTTGATGTAATGAAAAATGGACAACCAGAGTTAGGCCTGTGTCTTATATAATAAAAACAATAAACCAAAAATGAATATTATTCGATGCTTATGTGTTTGACTGCAACTTTAATGTGAAAGTAATACCTGAAAATCAACCTGCATTGTGGGAACAGCTAGGAAAACATTACTGTCTGCATTCTGAATATATGTATTGAAGGCATTACTTATGTACTCTTCAGGTAGTAATTGCCTATTAAAGGTGTTGGAAAGTGGGCTTTTAAAATACTGATTCACAGTTAATTGCACATCAGGAATCTGTGGTTATGTGTGTAGGTGCTGTGACTCATTGATGGTCCTTCCTCTATAGGGTTAATTGTCAGGCTGTAGCAACAGCCTCCTCATTGGCTGTTGCTCAGCCCCTGCACTGCAGCTTCCTTCCTGCAGGAGGAGACATTGCCTGCTTTTTGTACTTCCTTCAGCTCAAAGCTTGTATCATTCATTGACTTCTAGAACATGCATGTTAAACATGTTAGAGCTTCACTTCATATTTGTTCATGTTAAATCTCATGTGTTTTCTAAGTTGTTGAAGGTCTGCACCCTCTCTTATTAATTACTGTACAACCGACTTTTACATGAAACATATGTGACATATTTTGTAATATAATGCCCTATTGCTCAATAATGTGCAGCCATGTGTGCGCGGTCTGAAGTACAATCCCTTGGTTATTGTTTTTTACTGCCGTGCCCCAGTTAGACCTTTTTCAGACAAGAAGAAACGGTATAACTTGAAAATGCTGGTTACTCGAGTAGACCCTCTAAATGTATCCAAAGTGTGTGCTATCTTTAGTTTGCCGGTGGTGCCCCACGCCTGTCCTGCCCACAGTCTGCACTTTGTTCGGTTCAGACATACCGTTTCAGGCTGGGCCCCCCCCCCCCCCCCAACACCACAGCAGCACTAGTGGCAGCTGCATTGACTTCCTCAACCTGTGGTTCACTAACTGACTGGCTGAGGCCTTCTGGGATATCATGCGAAGCTCTGCTAAACATGCAGGCTTGCACAGACACGTCCAAGGGGCCCCTATCTCCATACTCTCCTTCCCAAAAAAATAATCCATTGAAAATTAGAACAGTGTCTCATGCAGTGTGTAGACCCTCTGCTGTTCTAAATAGAGCAGGACAACAGTAACATTGTGCTATTACTGTAGTAGCACTGCAGTAATACAAAGAGATTTAGTGTGTTTGTGGCATTGATTATACAGTCAGGTATTATCACTTAGCTGCTGATGCAGAATTTCAGCTACCCTTAAGTACATAAAATACATCCAACTCATGCACTGTAAAAAGTTAAAGAGATGTGGTACATTCTGCTATCTATATACTTCAAACATTATTATCATTGCGTAAAGTAACTCAAAAACTGTTTCTAAATGTTCCATTGGCTCTGGCGAGTATCTGCATGTTGCGCGCTTGATCTCATGCCAAGCCATCTCAGAAGTCATCACCGATAGCTCGAAACATTTCTGCCATATCTTGTCTGCTACTTGATACAATTCCATCGTTGCTGAAACTATCAAATCATTGACAGTACCAAGAAGCAACTCTATCCCCAGGTCACCCGTGTCAGTCATAGGCCATCCACAGATTACAGATTGTAAATAGATAAACAAAAAATACTTCTGGATCTCTTTTGACAGGTCTTCCCGTTAAAGGAAGATGTATTCAACCTATTGTTCAATATGTGGCTATTTAATCCTAAAACATGTGTTGAAAAGTCTTAAGTATTCACAAAATGCCATGTTTAAAACTTCTTAGGTCAGAAATCTTACCTTTTTTAATAAAACTAGCCTTAGGATGTGGCTTTGGGCAATTTTCTTTGATAACACATTGGATATGTGGGTGGGTTAGAAGTTTAAATATAACTTCAGCCTATGAATCAGGTTTCTCAGAAAAAACATTGGCTGTAGAATGGCAGCCGTGTTAGATATCTTGTCTGAGAGAAAGGTTACACTTCCAAGGTGTGCGATGGCAGGGCTGCGTGTCTCGTTCTCTATTTAGGGAAACTCTGGCGTTCCATCTCGGAGTTCACTGCTTCTGAGAAAACCCCCTCCCGCTCTGCAGTTCCAATAATGTCTTCCAGATGACCAGTTGTCCTACATGGAGTTTTGTGTGTTATGTGGTTAGCAAGGACTTCAGTAATCCAGTTTCTTCACACGCAACATGCCAGCCTGTGAGCGGCGCTGGCCAAAGAGGATGTGGAATTGGATGAAGTGGTTCATTATTGGCTTGATTGAACACTCTGTGGTGGAGGAGGGTAGTTCCTCTGTAATGACTAGCATGCCTGCATCAATGGGACCAGTGGATTCAAACATTTTAAATATTTTTTAAGGTAGAAAGGAAGAAAAATATGGTTACTATAAAGGGTTCCATTCATAGTTTCTGAATATTTTGAATCTGCAGACTCAGTGTTGAACAGTTGAGCCTTTCAGAGAAATACCCTTTCAAAATACGCCTTTGCAAATCCAAATAAAATCCCTGCCAACCCCTTCAGCCTTTCATGTCCACACCTGGGTACAAAGTTCTAAAGGAAATATAAAAAAAAATCTCGGGCCTGGCTTACCTCATATCACAGGGTATTTGCTTAGTTTCTTGGTCCAGCAAAGCCTAACTTGAGTGCTCAGCACCTCCTGTTGAATCGGGCTGTTGTAAATACTCACCTTCTACTTTTGAAGGCAGTCCTTTGGTCTCGTACCTGCTTCCTCTTTGAAGTTCTGAGTAGTTTTTAATTCATACACCTAATCAGCCTTGGCTGGCTCACATGACTTGCAGCCCTAGCCCCATTTAATGTGAAAGCACTTCTGTTCTTTCATGGTTTGCAAGATATTTTGCATGTGTAAGTAAAAGATCTTAGGCTTAAACACCGAAACAGTATTTCCTCTGACCTTGATTTAATTTAGCTTGAGATGCTAAAAGTCATCCGTAAGCCACATGATTTTAAATGTATTTTAAATGTCATACACTCATGTAGTGTAACCAGCTTATCGACAGAAACATATTTGGCAGTTATTCTGTATTTTATAAAAGGTGATCATTTATCTTTCAAGAAAAAACATGAAAGGTTTCACAGGGCCAGCTTCCCACACATTGACAATTGGCACACATGGTTAACACATTCATAATGTATCAGAACATGTGACACAAGACAGCATTGACACAATTAAAACTAATGGTAGAAAGCACTTTCTGCTTCTTTTTACAAAAAAAGCACCTTTTTTGACAATGTGTTGTTCCCTCCTCCAGGTCTCTGCCTGCTGGACTTGACGGAGCAGTTTTCTCTCCCAGAGACGAGTCCACCCATGATGGCCAGACTCATCGAAACTATTGAGATGAAAGGTAAGCTTCACCACGGAAACAGTACTTTAAATGTACCTTTCACCTCTGCCTGTCTTTGTTAACCACATTTGAATGTGCATTTGTGACCAGATAGTTTTCTCATTTTATAAATGTAATGAGTTTTGTTTCTGTGATTATCTGCAGGTGTGGATAACCCCACTTTATATCGAACATTTACTGCTGGTGGTGGACTTGAAGTCAAACCGTATTTTGAATGTGGTAAGCAGCTTTTTTTGATCAGCCTTTGTTAAGTCAGTCGTTTTTCAATAGTTGAATGAGGAAGAATAAATGTTGCAAGTGTTGATGACGAACAGAGATAGCAGTGTGAGGTGACATACAAAGTGCGCTACACACCGATTGAAAAAGAACAGAACGTACTTTGGTTTTCATGCATCCATGGTTACATCTACGTATGAATGGGTTAGTTTGCGGTTTGCACAAACGCCAGTAATGACGTATTTCACTTTGCACAAAGACTTTCTAGTTTCTAAACGTGTGTTGTTTTGTGCTGCAGACCCCCCCTCAGCAGACCTGGATCAGGTGGAGCTTCCCATCCTGTGTGACGGTCTGCATAGGTACCTGCAGGACCTCCCCCAGCCCATCATCCCCACTGCAATATACGCTCAGATGGTCCTCACTGCCAAAGGTGAGAGCAGAAGACCCCCGCACAAATGCAATTATCATTTCTGTTCTGCACAGACAAACAGAAACACTGATTAAATGAATGCACTCTACCCTGCTGAACATTCAGTTCTTTGAAAACAAAACCACAACGCATTGTCAGTACCCTTTAGACTTTCATTTTCTAACCAAATGTGCTTTTTCCCCTCACAGTAATTAGTGCATTACAAGTTTATTTTCTAACTTTCTCCATAAATGAGTTTCCGTTTGTCTTTCTTTGTTGCAAGAGCACTTCTCACACCACACACTGTTCTGTAGCGCTGCATTCTCTTTCTGTCACATGGCCAGAAACAGGATATCTGAGGTTAATAGGAACTAAAACAAGCCTGAGAGTTTATCTCTAGCATCTGTCAGCAGCCAATCACCTGCCAGTGTACCTTACGCTCAGTCAACCACAATGTGGTTTCATAACCTAACTGCACATGACACGCTTTTTCCACCGCTTCATTGTTTAAAGAAACACCTCTCATTTGACGCTCCACTTCGACTCAGGCAGGATCTTTCTTTTTCTCATCTGTCTAACTGACCTCTCGGCCGTCCTCATCTGTTTCTACAGAGGTGGTGAATCCTGAGGAATGTGCTCAGCTGCTACGCCGCATCGCCAGCGCCCCGACCCTGCCTCCCCAGTACTGGCTAACCTTCCACTGCCTGCTCAGGCATTTCTCCAGAGTGTGCCAAAACGGGTCCACGAACCTGCTCAGTGCCAGAGCCCTGGGCGAGATCTTCAGCCCTGTGCTCTTCAGACAGCAGACCACCAGGTGGGTGTCAGCCGGATGGGGGGCAGAGACAGACACTCAGGCAGCGACAGACAAGTGTGCAGGCTCAGTCATGCAACACTGAGACACACACACTCTGAAACATGCACACTTCCAGACACTCGCACATCAACACACTGTCAGCAACAGTCTGCCAGGCACTCATGGCTTTAGCTGTGCACATATATAGGTTGGAGCTTTTCTACTTACCAGCTGTGCTGCACAATTAAAGCAGCTAAGCCTGAATTGCCATCAGATTGAAACACAGAGTAATCAGAGCAGCAGAGAGTCACCTGGGCTGTGAAACAGGAACTTTATCTAACTTGCCTTTTTTGTTTTTACACCCTCTGCAGTTGTGAACCCAGCTTGGAGGCCCACATCAAGATCATTGAGGTTCTGGTGACCAGTGAATTGAGTGAAAGTCAGGCGGCTCCAGGTAGTTACCACCGTCATGCGCAACGTTTCAAATGCTGTTGCTTTTTTTTTTGTTCCTGCTCGAATAATATTGATATATCTAAAAAAGAAATGCAAGACTGTTTAGCATTGCACTGCTGCTGTTTGATTTGTGTATTCTGCAGGGACTAGAGCTGCAGAACATAAACTGAACACCCTCAGACCTAATCTATTAATAGCTTAAAGAAAGAGTGTTGAGGCCCAGGGGGGTACACTGGAGGTAACATACTGACATTGTAGGGCAAGCTAAGCCTACTTGATCGTGTTTTAACTGAAACACATTCCCTGATGATCATTGTTGCAAAACTGTTGAACTGTTTGAATAAGGTCTACACTGGTTCTAAAGCGTTAGCTGCAAACAAAGGTTCCTTGTGCTTGCACTTGTGGTTTTGTGGTTTTGAAAGTTCATGACATGGTACAATGATTCCGTGGGAAGTTGTCTAATACAGAGTACAACATGTCCTGCTAGTGTTGATTTTGGTTTCTGTTTTTTGTGTGTGATGAATGTGACTGCTGGTTGATATTGAACACATGGCCCAGGACGTGTGTAAGCTGATGAAATCTTGTTCTGGTGTTCTTCACAGGGGAGATGTTGTTATTTTGTAATATGTCAAACACAGAGCTGCACAGAGTCATTTTGCATGGCTGCTGCAGTGGTGGTCTGCACAGATGAAGCTGGCCTGGGTGTGTGTGAGTGAAGTGCTCTGCGTGGCACAGTTATGTTTTTACAGTGCTAGTTAAAAGCACCATCGTTGCTGGTCCGGAGGCCCAGGACTGGCTGTGGCTGTTTAAACATTTTATTACCTGTTAGGTCTATTTATAATGTTCCTGTGCATGGGCCACTCTCAGCTGTCAGTCATTTGCACCTGCGGGAGCATTTGGCACTGAGATGGATGGATTGAAGGGC
>CALSBZ010046939.1:3143050-3169827 GCA_943591055.1 Gobionotothen gibberifrons
TATATCTGATATCTTCTTTACAAGTACAAGTTGAATGTGTGTATGGTGCTGAGCAGTACAAGCACTCTATTAGTAAAACAGCAAAATACTCATAAAATCATCAAGTGACATTAAAAGGTATTATTACATTGTTAAAATGCCTTTATATAATAATAAATGAGTAACAACCATACAAATATAATTGTAATCTATAGAGACACTCATACAAAGACATAAGTACATATAGCAGATGACACAAAGCTAAACAAATTATACTTTTCACCATGTACGTTTAATCAGGTCTAATGAAGATAACATTTAACAGTTATTACACTATATTAATTGTATCCCTTTTACCCACAACTAGCCGTGCACTTATTCTTACACTAAATCTGCAGGACATGACATTTATTTTCCCTTTAATGCTCGCAATATAAAGCCACAGGAGGAATGAACATGCACTGTAATGTGAAGGATTACAAGATCACCTCATTTGGGCTGAGAGGAAGAAAAGCTACTGTGTACAGAACAAAAGTAGTTCTTATATCAGGGTACAGTGGGGCAAAAAAGTATTTAGTCAGCCACCAATTGTGCAAGTTCTCCCACTTAAAAAGATGAGAGGCCTGTCATTTTCATCCTAGATATACCTCAACTATGAGAGACAAAATGAGAAAAAAAAAATCCAGAAAATCACATTGTCTGATTTTTAAAGAATTTATTTGCAAATTATGGTGGTAAATAAGTATTTGGTCAATAACAAAGTTCATCCCAATACTTTGTTATATACCCTTTGTTGGCAATGACAGAGGTCAAACGTTTTCTGTAAGTCTTCACAAGATTTTCACACACTGTTGCTGGTATTTTGGCCCATTCCTCCATGCAGATCTCCTCTAGAGCAGTGATGTTTTGGGGCTGTCGCTGGGCAACACGGACTTTCAACTCCCTCCAAAGATTTTCTATGGGGTTGAGATCTGGAGACTGGCTAGGCCACTCCAGGACCTTGAAATGCTTCTTCGTTGCCCGGGCGGTGTGTTTGGGATCATTGTCATGCTGAAAGACCCAGCCACGTTTCATCTTCAATGCCCTTGCTGATGGAAGGAGGTTGTCACTCAAAATCTCACGATACATGGCCCCATTCATTCTTTCCTTTACACCAGGGGTGCCCGACCAGTCGATCGCGAGATGTGTCTAAAAATAGAACAACAATATTCTGTTTTATCGTTAATGTCCTGTAACATAATCTTCCTGTGCCAGAATAATGCACTTGAACGCATCAAAGCTTTGTGATTGGCCGGCGTGACCCCATGTGTCGGGGCGTGGCCAGTGGGCAGTGGGCAGTGCACTAGTTCGCTGACGTTGACCGTGTCAACAGGAGTGACAGTCCGCACACACAAGACCGCAGTTATGGCAGAAGCAAAAAAGCCCAAAAGATATAATTTGCACTCTGAATTGGAATAGATACAAAAATAATCATCCTCCCACTCTATGTCTCATCTGCAATGCGAGCGGGGCTTTATCGAAGAAGGGTAATTTAGGAGCGGCATTTAAAAACAGTGCACAAACGCTACGAGACGGAATTCCCTCCTAATTCTGCCCTACGCTCCCAAAAGGTGAGGGATCTGAAAGGGCAGCTAAATGCACAGCAGTCCATTTTCACCAGGCCCAACAACAAGAGCAAGGCTGCTACCATAGCATCTTATCGTGTCAGTCACGTTCTTGCCAAACACGTGAAGTCTTTCAACGACGGCGAAGTTGTGAAAGAAGCTTTCCTGGAGGCTGCCGACGCGCTTTTGGTGGACAGTAAAAATAACAGTAGCATTTCAACAGGTTTTTGATATAATAAAAACTCAAGTTAGATACCGTTATTAATCAGCTGTACGTTTTAGTTTGTTTGAAATTATTCATTATAATTATTGTACAAAATTGTATAAGAATGCAAACATTAAGATCTGTTCTGTTTAAATTGATTATAGTCTATTATCAATTCAGGTTAAAACCTCTTAAGCCCTAACGGCCCGTCCACACAGCAGCGTGCGTTGTATCTTTGTGGTGGGCGTGCCTGAAGCTTGGGAGCAACGCGACCAACAACCAATCACATGAATGAATCTCCCGCCCCGGACATACAAAGCAAAAAAGCCCGCTAGCCTGCTAGCCTGCTAGCCTGCAGCAGAAGCAGGGAGAAAAGAGAGGGGGAAAAAAAGAGTTAAAAAGTGTTCCACCTTCCTTCAGCAGCAGCGGGGAGGCTCTCTCCGTGGTGCTGCGGACCTGCGGTCTGGCTCTCCGAACATACACACGGTTTGATTGGCTAGCAGTTGTACTGGCAGATTTTCATAAATGGGATTTGATTGGCTGACGCCTCCGTCGAAGATACAAAAGTTGAACATGTCTCAACTTTTGTATCTTCTTGACGCGAGCAACGTGAGCAAAGTGTAGCTACGCTCCCCACAATGCATTTCGGTGAGGTGTGACGTCACCCCATTCAAGTGAATGGGCAGAAGCGTTGGAAGACTCATCGCACGCCTCTGTGTGGACGGGCCGTAAGGGTACCCCAGTGGGCCCCCCGCCACATTTTGTTTTTCGAGACTATGTCTCAGGGCTTCTTAACATTTATGAAACTATTAATGTGTAGCACCAGATTAACGGGAATAATCTCAGCTAACTGAATATATGAACCATTTTTACCACAACAAAACACAAGGGTAATACCAAGCCTCTGAATTAAGATGAAAAACATGAAAAAAATCTCAGGGTTTAAGATTAAGAAACTAGTGTTGCTTGCATCCTATTTTAAAGGCATTTCTTTTTATACAAAAAAAAGGGTTTGATTCTACTGTATTAATTCTCTCTTTTTTATTGCACTTTGGCAGCAGATTCCTGTGTAGCTTCAGATCTGAGTTGTCTTATTAGTAAGCCTAATTTATACTTTTGTAGCAACACTATTTTTATATAATGGCAAAGAAAGGGTTCAGAGTCTTTTCTTTTTTCCCTGTGTCATATGTGGCAGCACTGTTCAATGCTTCTTGAAAACATTACCCACTGTAGTATGTGACGTGTGAATAAACTCCAACTCTGTATCAACAACATTATTGTGTAACTTCAGTTAAATACTTGTATGTGTGTAGATTAGAAAGAGGTAAGATAAAGGCTCTGCAGTATTTTATGAAGTATTCATCGTACAAAGGTCAGTTTTATACAAGTAGAAGTGTGTATTCACCTGGTAGTAGGCTGTCAGTAATGGCTACGCCTCTCTATTTGGACTGGTAGATCTCAGCAGACTGGCAACTTTAAAAGTAGCTCTCGGTTCAAAAAAGGTTGGGCACCCCTGCTTTACACGGATCAGTCGTCCTGGTCCCTTTGCAGAAAAACAGCCCCAAAGCATGATGTTTCCACCCCCATGTTTCACAGTAGGTATGGTGTTCTTTGGAGGAGAAAGAATGCTGAGTTTCATCCAAACACGTCTAGTTGAGTTTTTACCAAAAAGTTCTATTTTGGTTTCATCTGACCATATGACATTCTTCCAATCCTCTTCTGGATCATCTAAATGCTCTCTAGCAAACTTCAGACGGGCCTGGACATGTACTGGCTTAAGCAGGGGGACACGTCTGGCACTGCAGGATTTGAGTCCCTGGCGGCGTAGTGTGTTACTGATGGTAGCCTTTGTTACTTTGGTCCCAGCTCTCTGCAGGTCATTGACTAGGTCCCCCCGTGTGGTTCTGGGATTTATGCTCACCGTTCTTGTGATCTTTTAAGACCTTTTTTAAGACCCTTTCCATACATTTTAAGACCTCATCGCCACTTGGAATTTTAACCCGTTACATTGGCGTCACACTTTACTATATACAGTATTTATTGTCCTTCCTCCTTATCTTCCAACCATTTGGACGCAAACTTGCATTTCCCCATAACGATGTTGTTTAACAACCGGCGTAAACTGACCTTCGTGCGCTATCAAGCAGTGAGCGTGCAATGTCCTGTTCAGATGACGTCAAATCCAACGGGATGCCATAAATAAACTATGCAATTCCTGAAGAAATTGCTAGTGGGAAGGCTTTATGCTGAAAGGCTGATGCTAAACTGCTATGCTGAAATGTAATGTGTAAGAAGAAAGTGAATCATTTAGATTGAAATTATACATGAACACTGGGGGCTTGAATGTGTGATAAGAGAAGAAAAGAAAGTAAAAAGGCTTGGAAAAGCAGCAGAATATTTGAACTGCAAACTTTTGAACTAACTGAATGATCTGTCGCCATGCCAACGGCATTTGATGACATCCCATAATACACTTAGATGCATTGATGGCTGCATCGTTACCAAACCTGTGAAGTTTTGGGCCGTTTGGAGCATTTTCACTGAAGTTTTGAGAAAACCGTGTTTCATGGCGAGCATTGTGTTGCCATGGCAACGGCATTTGAAGAAATCTCAAAACGGTCCCGTAGATGTCTTCACGGCCGGCTGTGGTTAGCACACATGTGAAGTTTGAGCACCTTTTGAACATTTTCATAGGAGTTATTGCGACATCGTCTTTTATGGCGAGGGATGCGTTTCCATCAAAATGGCATATGATGAAACCCCATAATTGACGTAGAGCTGTTGAGGGCTGGACCGTTAACCATTATCTGAAGTGTGGTGCTGTTTTGACCCTTTTCATAGGCGTTACGACAACATCGTGTTTTATGGCGAGGGATGCGTTTCCATGGAAACGGCATATGGTGAGATGTCAGATTTGACGTAGAGCTGTTGAGGCATGGAGATGTGATATACAGGTGAAGATTGTGGGACGACCGGACCGTGTCCATTGGAGCTACAGCGACATCGTGTTTTATGGCGAGGGATGCGTTTCCATGGCAACAGCCTATGGTGAGATCTCAGATTTGGCGTAAAGCTGTTGAGGCATGGACCGGTGATATACAAGCGAAGTTTGGGGGGCGTTCGGACCGTGTCCATTGGAGTTAGAGCGACATCGTGTTTTATGGCGAGGGATGCGTTTCCATGGAAACGGCATATGATGACACCCTATAATTGACGTAGAGCTGTTGAGGGCAGGACCATTAACCATTATCTGAAGTCTGCGTGTTTATATTTGAGCTAACGACTGTCCAGGTTTCCACGGTGATGTGCAGTAATCAGTGAGAGGAAAGCATTTTCATTGTTCCGAATGAGAGATAAACCTCTTACATGTGAACGTTTTGTTGAAGAACCGTAACAGATATCGGTGAAATTTCAAAGCGTGAAGCATGTCAAGGAACTTGAGCATCTGAAGTGTACTTTTTGTGTACTTTCGGGTTAATAATGTGTCCTTTTTGGCAAATTAACTAAAAGGTGTGCGGCTGCTGTGGTGGGGAATGATGAGGCTGAACTTACAATGGGGTTTAATGGAGACATGTTGAAAGTTTTTGTCACTTCATGCCCTCAAAAGGCATTTTGTTTAATTATTTTGCTTAATTAAATTTTTCAAGCTACAAGATGTTTTCCTACCTTCCCATGAAAAATTAGGTCTCAAGAATGTAGGGTTTTGGAATTATGGCAGGTTTAAAAGAAAATATGAAGGCAAAATTAAATCTGTCCTCCACTCTAGCTGTGACATCACGCACTCTAAAATCTGAAAAAGGCCTCTTTACCAAGGTCTGAACAATGTTTAATATCTCTAAAAGTAAGAATCAGATTTAAAAGTTGTGTTACACGAATAATGTCAGAAAGATGTGTAACATTTTAAAGTTGGAATGAGGTTTCTGAGTGAAAGTATGAAGGAGCAGTTAGCAGTTGAAGTTGCATGAAGATTGTTCAAGTCTGAAGAGTTTCTCCATTGACTTCCATGTTAAGAATGTGATGAATTATGGGATATATCTCTGGAATTATGAAAGTTATGAATGAAAAAAGTAATAGCCATCGATTCCCGACCGAGCCGAACATTTTGATGTTTGAACGGAGTTTCTGCGATGTGGAATGTGGGAGAAGAAGAGGTGCAAAAATAACCCGGCGGAATAATAAAGAATTTCGTGCGTAGCATAACAGATAGTTGGAATGCTGTATCAGCATTCCCACTAAACTACACAGAATCACACTACACACCTACACAATGATTACATTCAGGCAAACTTTAGAATACAACCTCTTTGGACAATTTATATACTTATTGAAAACAAGCTACAAAATGTAATACCTTGGAAAATCCCGTTTAATACTTTTTAATAGCCTTAAAGGTGTGGTAGGTAATTTTGGAGAAACCAGCTCGAGTGAGCTAGAATTTGAAATACACAGCCGGAAGAAATCTGCCACTTCCTTACAGAGCCCCTCCTCCAACACACGCGAACGCGCACATGACCAATGAGGGCACGAGATAAGTTTGTGCACAGATGGAAGGCTGACAGGCAGGTAGGCCATCCAGTTATTTTAGCCGGGCTTTTTACAGTACTACGGCTTCCACAGATGACATTTTTGTTATGGATTTTTTGTCAAAGCACTTAAGATATTCATTGCTATCGGGATGTTAAGAGCATTCCATGGAATATAACAAAAAGTGTATCTCGAGCCGGTTTCTCAAACTTACCTACCCCACCTTTAATTTTCTCTAAATTGATTTATCAACTTTTAATACTTTTTAAGACCCCGCGGACACCCTGTATATTATTTATGAATCCAATGTTTGGTTATAGTTTACAGTGTGTGCATTGCCTACAGTTTAAAGTTAGTTTTGAGCGTCCCACAGACAAAGTATGCAATGTCACATGATTTACGGTGAGCTTTGAATCAAACTTATTTTATTTGCTTTTCTTTAGCATCGAACCTTTTGTAATCCTGAAAACTAATATGAAAAATACCCCAAACTAGGTTTAGTATCTGTTCCTAATCCTAATATATTGCAGCGTGTTTTTTTATGCCACACTCATTTGCAATTCAGAGCACATGCACGAGAAACTCACTCAGCACAGAATAATCATACTGGGCGTGAAATTACAGATTTTTCAATTACATACACGTTTAACGGCAGGATGGAAAGTAGTGCGGTGTGCTTTGACAGGGCCGTGAACAGATGATTTAGATACATGCTCACACAGTGCCAGGGACTCTGCACCTGAGAGCAGAGCCAATTCAAATATAGCACAGACTCTTGGGAAAAGGTTTCCTTGAAAAACATGATTAATGGCAGAGCAGCATGCTTCAGCGAGGCTGCATGGCGTGACTAATGCAAACAGGTTTTCTTAGGCAACACAGTAACCTTTGCACATACGGAAATCCCATTTTCATCGCCTCTTTTTTGACCCCATGAAGTAAACTGCAGTCTTTAGAATACTTAAGAACCCTTTTTCTGTATGGTAGCATGCTGGGGAAACAACACCCTATTAAACATGACAATGCACAAAACATATAAAATGTTATTTAACTGCATAGAAACAGACTGTTTAAAGATTTTCTGTAGGTCGTTGCAACAGCAGGAGAGTTGGCTGTGTACATTTGAGGCAGCTCTTTGTGTAAACAATGATATAACAGTATGCAAATACTGAGAGTATCACAACGTGTAGCAACACCATGTCAGTTCCTAGAACTGTTGGCTAATTTTGGTTCACATGAATTAAGGCCGGTCCCACTTTCAGCTGAAGCCTGCTGAGGGAAGGATACATCAGCCTCTAGGAAATATATATATGTAACTGTTATTCAGCAGGTTTCTACAAGTGTTTTTGCTTTCTAGGATGATTAATGAACTATAATGAACTTTGAGATTGTATTAAGGTGTTATCACCACATTTCCTGTAGAATTCTCTCCACTTTCACTAGCAAATAAAGGCATAACATGCACAAGAAAAATAAAATAAATCAAAAAACACTTAGTAATTTACACATTGTACAACCCTGTTTTAGATAACTAAACCTTGAATTTAGTGAGTTCAAGATTAAGGGGCAAAAGCTGCAACTACTGTATACTTGTTTTTTAAAATTGTGTTTCAAATGAACATTTGCACTATACACGAATTAGAGATGAGGCTGATGGAAATGTCAGTAGTTCTGGTGATATAAAAACACAAAATAGAAATGCAAGTTTTGATCTGATGATGGACGCTAGATGAAGAGTTAGGGATCATTAACCTTTATATTATTCATCCTCTGGGGATCATGAATGCTGAACCGACGTAAATCAAATCCAAATGAGAACCTGCTAGTGGGGCAAGATAATCTTTTTTCTTTAAAAGATGATCATCAAAGTCATTCATCCTCCGGGCATCATGGATGTTTGCACACAATTCAAATCAATCAAATATTTGTTGAGATATTTCAGTTTCAACCAAAGTGTTGGCAAACCACCAACAGACGCAACACAGGTCTAAAAACATTAGCAACCTAAAATCTAGCCATTTCCTTGATTCGTTCTCTGGTTCCTTGATTTGGAGTTATCTCACCAAGTTAACCCCTCACAATACTAATAATCTCTTAACATGCGCTGTTATCGGCTCTTATCTGTCCACCTGACAGCAGGAGGTGATCGGGGTCAGGGGGAATATTGAGCTGATTTTGACGAACATGAGTGTCAGGCAATTGTATAATCTCCTTCTCAACATTGAGGGGTAGACTTGGGATTTCTAAGAGTACTGTTACTCTGGGGGGCTTTATTACACACTTGACTCTTGACCTCAGGGTCCTTATTTAGAAACGTCTCAGGATGAAATGTGATCTCAGCAATTTGCATAGGTAGAAATCCAGGCCAACAGTTATTTCTAAACCTTCATGGGGAAAACTCCCCGCTCCATGCCAGCCGACATCTCCTCATTCCTCATTGTCATATTCAAACTAAATGTTCCAACACCCTAATCCTTCGACAGCTGAGAGTGTCAGGCTTCTCTGAACAGCACGAAAATATTCAAAAAACCTCTGCTGTGATTATGACAGGACCAAACATGCACACTGACCCCCAGGAGGATCGGATGCAAAAGGCCAACATGTCCCCATTAAACTGGTCTGCAAAACAAACAAACAGAGACGTGTGCAAAGAGGACATGTTGCTGCAGATGAAATCCAATTTGAGATGAACACCGTCACCTGTTCAAGACTAAAATGACAACAAATACAACACAAGTAGGACACTTAGATCGGTCATATTTAATTAAATCATTTAAAACTCTTATTTCTGTCTTTGTTGAGCAATGCAATACTTGCATTGGATGACAACTGAAAAGTAAACATATTGATTTATTTAAACTTGGTGCAGCTTGCAAAAAAAGAAAGATAACCCTGATTTTAAACTGAACTTTGGATCCTGGTTCAGACATTTTAGGCTGCTCCAAAGCCAGTAAGTGGGGTCACTATGCAATAAATGTACTTACTTACTTACTGTAAGTCGCTTTGGATAAAAGCGTCAGCTAAATGCAATGTAACAAATGCATAACATACCCAAGTATAATCCAGAAAATTATACTTTACACTTCATCATGCTACCCTGTTGTACAAATGTTTAATAAATAAAAATAACTTGAATTTAATCGATTTTCTTTTGAATTAAAATGTGCACTTAACTTAGACAAATTGAAGTTTGGACCTGTTTAAACAAAATGTAAGACTTGTAAACACTGTACCACATTTTTCACAGTCACAATAAAATAAAAGTGTTGCATTTAAATAAAGTCTTTAATACCCTCCAAAGGACTTATTTTGCTGCTTTTAAAGACCATTGTACATTCTTTTGACACTTCATAGTTGGTTTCTCTGCAAAATACACTTCTAAATAGACTACGCAGCAACATACAATCCATCACATAGAACTTTTAGAGAGTACACACTGCCATCTGCTGGCAAGGACTCTACAATGAAAAAGATGAAGACTAATTTATAAAAATTAAAAGAACAGCTCACACAGACTTTTATCAAACTATCATTTTTATTTGTATTGAAGGTTACAGAGCATCTTTCTTTAAACATTTAAATATGAATGTAGTGGCATTAGTGATCTCCAAACGGTCTCTTGGTTTTACATTAAATACATACGTTTATTTTTCAGTATATTAAATATGATGTATCATTGTCTTAATTTATCCTGGTCAATACCTCAGTTTCTGACAGAGGGATTTAACTGATACAATATGTATTCATAATGTCTTGTGGGGTGTGATTCTGACTATGTGCCTTTGACATGTTGCTGATCAGTGGATGAATTTACACACTTTTACAATGAATTCCTCACTACAGATGTTTATCCCAATAACATGTGGTGCATGTCCATTCACGCTCATCAGACTTAGCGCTGCCTTCAAATATCTATAACCACACATACCAACAGTGCCAGTCTGGGATGGCTGTACAAAACACTGTTTGCTTCTTTGGTGGAAATGTTGCCATGTTCATATCTCACAGACAAAATGCAATTACATTCAGTGTGATTGTCTTTTGTTTCGTGAGTATTTTATTAAACATTTGTATTTATGACTGATGGGGCGTAGATGAGGAGGGGGTTCACACAAGTCTATGATCGTTTTTTTCTGTTCTCCAAATTTCTGAAGTTAGCCGGCCTAATCTTCATCTCTGCAAATTCAATTGAGTGTTCGTGGCCCTTCCAGTGGAACCAGTTGATCCCCTGCAAAAAGAACGCAAATCATGGTACAAAGGCCTTCAATAGAGACATATCTAACATGTCAGCTGTTACCCTACATCCAACAAAGAGAAATATCTGATTTGTTTCTTAACAAGTCCTAACAGCTAACAGTTCCAAAAAAGTCAGAAATGTTGGGAAGAGTGTGGAATATTTGATGTAGATCACCCATTTCCTTTCAGAAATGTAAAAAAATACCGTATTTTAAATCCGAGAATACAATGTTATGATTTAAAATACTTTTAATAGCAAGTTATAACACCAGTACAAAGAACAAGGGGTAGATAGCCCCCCTGTTGAAGGACCACTGACTTATAAACCTTAACAAAAAAGTTGACGGAACGATTTATAATATGTGAATTTACTTTCCTTTTCTTACCTTCAATGTTTAATGTTGCAAATCTTTTTTAAATGTTTCTCTTATCAAGAAAGCAATAACATGACTTGAATAAAACACACGTACCTTACTGTGACTGAGATCCCCATATTTCCCCATGAGGTTGACACGATGACAGTTTTTATACCAAAAGGCTCCTTTGTAGGACAAGGCGCAGTTGGTGACAGCAATATCGTTATCATTGTCGTAGGTGGAGAAAGGTCGACCCTGGTGGTACGTCATGGAGTCCCCTGGTGAACATATCAACACACAGCTCATGTGAACGGGGGTTTATTCATTAAAAGCAGTCTGATAAGATTGAGTAAATTGTGTTATAGAGGCTTTTCCTAAAGGAAACCTTCAAGAATGTATTGCTGAATATGAACTATTAGCCTAGTTAAGCATAGAGAATGCAAATGGGGAAAACAACTAGCCTAGCGCTGCCAAAGCTAACACAATCTGTCTACTAAATATCCACGTTATATCTCGTTTAGTTAATTTGTTAAAAACTTGAGGTGTAAAACAATAACGGTTTGGTTATACAAAGATGTGTGTGCCATACTATAAGCTTGTAGCATGAAGCCCAATTTGCAGTTCTTTATTTTACAAATGAACCAAACAAGATATAAAGTGTTAATAAATGAGCTTTAGTGACGCTGGTAGGTGACTTTTCTTACGCCACTTTTTGCCCTGTTTTCAGCTGCTACTGTTTACTCCACAGACATTAGAGAGGAATGACTTTCTCATCTAACTATCATTGGTGAACTCAAATAGGTGTAATCCACAAAAAAACAATCTTATCCTTTAAACTAAGACCCACCTGCTGTTCCACTGTACGCTCCCATGTAGACTTTGTAGCGGGTTCTTGGTTCTGCAATCGTGAACTTGTCGTACTGAGCGTAGGCTGATTCTCCTTCATCCCTCATGTCCACTCGCAGCTCATAATGGCCAGAATTTGTGATTTTATGAAGGTTGGAAAGACCTGGAGTAATATAATATGTGTGAGTTGTGAAGGTACTGAGTAAGAAGAGAAAGACAGAGAGATGAGGCTAGAAGACGGGAGCTCGTACCCAGCCAGAACTCATCGCTCATGTTTCCAAAGCCAGCAGTGTAGTTCTTCCAGTTCCTGAAGAACTCCAGCTTTCCATTCTGCCGTCTGAGGAAAACCTGAAGATGACAGAGTGTCACAACAGCATTATATAAATCATAACAAAGAACAACGAAGGTCACCATGGTTTCTGATTATCATTATTAGAGAAGTAGGATAACATCAGATTCAATGTCATTTTACAGCTGGAATGATCAATTATTTTCATTATGGTTTAAACTGCTGATTGTTTTCTAGATTAAACAATTGTTTTTCATATTTTACACTGGACTTATATTTTGTTATTTTATAGAGAGGCGAAGTCCCGCCCATCGACTTCCGACCCATGGGACCTTATTTCGTAAAAATTATGTATTGAAGTCAATGGGGAGGGAAAGATTATCTTTCGATCCCGTTGTGCCACGAATTACACATATGATGTTTGTCAATCTTAAAAAATAATTTCCATGTCAAAAAAGTGACAGTTTGTCGTAAAACTGTTGAAATATAAGACTATGAAAAATACGCAACTAGAAAGACTACAAATCCCAGCCACTTTTGTGTATGTACAGCTCTCAACATGCCCAGACTTGTAGTGATTTTAACCTCTTTTAATACTTTTCACCTCATTCTGAAAGAAAGAAGTGAAATGTGCCAACGTGACGGCCGTCTTGGTGTGTGGTGCGAGACGGGAGATGTAGTTCATTGAGCGGTTTCACACAAACAAGTGTGTTACTTCACAGTTTTACGACACATTTTTATTTTTTTGACTTGTAAAATTTTCTTTTAAATTGACAAACATCATATGTGTAATTCGTGGCACAATTCAAACGGGATCGAAAGATAATCTTTCTCTCTCCATTGACTTCAATACATACTTTTTCCGAAATAAGGTCCCATGTAGCTCCCCCGGAAAGGGAGGGACTTCGCCACTCTATATCGCTGGTTTTCATTTTTATTGTTTTAGTGACTTTTTGTAAATGCATGGTGTTGAAATGTGCTTTATAAATAAACGTGCCCTGCCATGCCTATAAAAGGAAATAGTGAGGAATGTCCATCCCAGTTTCTCAATGTCTTGTTTTGCCATTCCAAAACCCAAAGATTTTTATTTTAATATTATAAAACAGAAAAAAGCTGGGAAACGTTTGAGGGTCTGAAAGCAGCATTTTATGCCTTTATTGCATTAAATATGACTTTCTCTCAATATGATTTCTTTGCCAGTCTAGGTTGTAAAAGTGCCTTTGAATGGAGTCCAGCAGGCTGAGTCACTCACCATCCAGCCTCCTCCGTCTGTGGTCATGTCACAGTAGACCAGGATGGGCTGGCTCTCCTCTCCTCCCACGCTGATGGTGTACAGCCCAGAGGTCGTCTCTCCATTCAGTAAAATCTCAGCGCAGTCTTTAGCGTGTCTGTACAACTGTCCAACTGGCAGCACACATTAAAAAGACATCTTAGCAGGATAACCTTCAAGACAGTATACAGTGTCGTGAGTGAGTATGGACTTTGGAAAGAAAGAAGGTTTGAAAAAGAGAAGAACGGAAAAATAAAAGGTTTTTCCATTGTGACACAGAAAGAAACATAATCACAGGTGCAGTATCAGATTGAAGGGAAGGAATCTGCGCTAGGAAAGGTAATATATTTCAAAGTGCATCTGGAGGGTTGCTTTAAAAAATAAAAAAACACCACATCTTTAACTGCTATAAGAATACCATCAATGACGTCACTTTTTAGAAGAATAATGAAAAACAAAAGTGTGTTTCTTTTGGTCCTTACTGGTAGTGAAGACGGTGGTCACATGACGACTCCTCTGGGGTCCAGCGATGGCCGAAAGTTTCACATTGTACTCTGTGGAGTCGGTGAGCTGAGCCATGTTATAAGAGGACGCTGTCGGGCTTAGCACCACTTCCTGAATCCGTGCACACACATGGAGAAAAAAACATTTACAGAGAGCAAGACCATACTGGAGAGTTGACTGCAATATGTAAACATATACATCATTTTTGTATGGAAAACTAAAATAAATGCAACACTGGACAAGTAGGACACGCCTTCTTCTAGGATTTTAGAGTTATTCTGTTGTAAAAATTCTGCTGATTTGTATTGAAAAGCCTTAATTATGTTTGTATCATGTGACCCAATGACAACAGCATTTCTAGACTAAGCATTTAAGATTACTAGACTAAAGATTTGTTTATTTTCAATAGTCATATGACCTTGTGACTCATAATCCATACCAGATATTACACACCTGTTTATAAAGGATTTAAGGGCATTTTCTTTTTTGAAGGAATATTGTTATAAAATGTCAGACATTTCTTGAATCATGTTGGACACCTTAGTACAAATATGTTCTGCTTTTCTTTGAGTGATTATTACAGTATCCCTGAGAGGCAGGTGAGAAGAAAAACAATAGCTGCCAAGAATGTAGGAAATGAATCCAACACCTGATGGTGTGCTTTGGAAAACCTCAGTAACAGTGAGTTTATGCAGTCTAAAGTTGTATTTGTTTAAACCCAAAACCCTCAGTGTCGTCAGTAATGTACACACCCTGATTACTCCATCAGCAGAGTCAAAGGTGAGAGTGTAACCAGTCACTGCCGCCTGCGGAGGTTTCCATGTGAGAGTCGCACCGTCAGTTTGGACGTTAACAGCCCTCAGATCACGAGGAGGATCCACATCTGAAAACACAAAATCACACCGTGGATTTAGCATTCCTTCAAGATAGACAATCATTTGTACACATTTTCTCTCTCTACAAGCCTACCGGTGGTGAATTCAGTGACAGCAGAGTCACTCTTCTGAGCGTCTCTCATAGCGTGAACTCCAACTGTATAGTGGGTTGCAGGAACCAGAGAGCCCATCTCAAACTCCACTGTGTTCCCAGAAACAAGCTCCACCACAGGGGACACTGAGAGGAAGGACACACCCACATCAATAATCCAAATCACATCATCAGAATAAAGCTAAATGAGTCATAGGTTATATGTTTGTAACCCTTTGCACTCGTTCAATCATTTTTTTTATATTGATAAAAACTATTACTGGCTGTAAAGTGAACTTTCTCATGATACAATGGTTGGTCTTTAGGTTAAAGATGTATGTACTATAGTCTGTATGCACTATATGTTTCATTACAGTTTTGGGAAAAGTAGACCAATGTGCATAACAATAGTAATATAGTAGAATCAATTCAATATCAATAAAAAAGTAAGTAAACCGAAGCATTAAAAAAAACGAATTATATAGAATGCATTTGTAATTATTTTTCAAAAATCATGACGATGATGTCTGACCTAAAATACTTCTGTACTGCATTTAAATAATTTAAACTAATGAGAACAAAGGTTGTGTCATTTCCTCATCCTGCTAAATATATTAAAAAACGATCTATTAGCATAGATGTGTTTTAAAGATGAACTAATTCTGCTTCTTGACTAAATGACAGGATATTGCATGTACTATATAAATAAATGAGAACAGAGACACACCCGAGTCAGCACTGTAAGTAATGATGTAGCCATCCACAGTGGCGACAGACGGTTGCCATAGCAGCAGGGCGGACGTGTCAGTGACATTAGCTGCAGTCAGGCCCTGAGGTCTGTCCAGAGCTGCAGGACACACAAACAAGATACATTTTCCACGAACCGACTCCAACGTCATCAACAGACAGGAACGCACAAGTGTTTTAAAAAAAGAAGAAGACGAAGAAGAAGCCAACCTGTGATTACAGTGTCAGTGTTGGGGTCACTTTCCTCCAGGCCCTTCATAGCACTCACGGTCACCTGGTACTTTCTGCCAGGGCTCATATTGGGCAGCAGAGCCTCGAACACGTCGCCATCCACAGTCACCATCAGCGGGCTTCCTGCAGGAGACACACAACAAAATATCCTGCAATAATAAACAAATAACATACTGTAAATGGATTTGACGGTTTACCTACATTCTTCTATCTATAACTAAGCTCTGTTGTAGAATGTATTCACCACAGTTTATTGCAATCCATGGGATAGTTCTTGAGATGTTTCAGCCTCAACCAAAATGGTGGATTGACAGTCCACACTCCCTAGACTAGAGCCATGCCACTAACAAGGCTTAATTTCCTTCAACTTCAATGTATTTGTATTTACTTGCACTATTTTATCTGTTTTATTGTGTTGCACTGTTGGAGGAGCCTGTGACCTAAGATTGTCATTGACATAACTACACTGCACACATGACAATAAAAGCCTTGAATCTTGAAACTGCCGTAAACTATCATTTCAAATAACAAAATTAAACAAGGTAAATACATTCAAATCTAGACCCGAAATACTGATTTATATCCGTCATTATCATTATTATTTTCATACCAAGGACCACTTAACCAATAAAAAAAATACTCGCGGACCACCTAACTCCACAAATATCAAAAAACACATCGTTTCTCTAGAACAGATTACAAATCGCCTGAAAATGGTACAAACAATTGGTAACATGTGTGAGGAAGGTGTTGCGCTGGGCTATATCATGCAATTGAAAGTGAAACCTTGCTCCATTGCGGAAAACAGAAATGTATTTATTTATTTCAAATGTGAAATTTTACCAATATACTCACGGACCACTAGTAGGCGCTCACGGACCACGAGTGGTCCGCGGACCACACTTTGAGAAGCACTGATCTATAGAAACAGAAAAACACAGATTGACCTCTTACCTCCTTCAAAGGGCACGTAGGTGATTCTGTAGTTATCCACTGGAAAGCCAGGCATGGACCAGTGGACCACAGCTGAGGAGTCCATCACTTCAGAAAAGCTCAGTCCATTTGGAGTACTGAGGCCTAGAAAAGTACAAATAGAAATGTGCAGACAGATAAGCAGAAGAAAAGTTATTTAGGTGAAGGAAATATGGCTAATAACACTGCGTAAATAGAGGAAAACTATAAACATGAAGGATCCCAAAAGACCATTCCATTGGACATGGAGTTAAGCCTAAATATGAGGAATAAAGATTTTTAGTTGGACTGTGGGTTCAGTTATCAGGCAGCAGATCATACACAAAAAGGTTTAGTAGTTAGTCTTAAACGGCACACTGCTGTGGTTTTATATACCTGTCTGAGCAACCCCGAAAATAGGTTGTGAGCGTCGATCCAATGTGACACCGGAAAGCTCTATTTCATACTCGGTGCCACTCATGAGTCCAGTTAAAACCTTGGTCCTTTCATCACCGCGGACATTGTACTCGTGAGGGTGGGCTAGTCTTTTACTGTCTCTTATTTTGATCACAAATCTGTCAAACAAGTCTTCATCAGACGTCCATGACAGACGAAAACCGTCAGCCGTGGTGTCCGACACAAAAAGATGCTCCACCTCCGGCTCAGCCTCTGATTAGACAGGGGAAAAACGATGCAGAAGTTTTGCCAGAAATATTCATCAAATTCTGAAGTATGGAAGAAGTAGGCAATCAGGCAAGAAGGTGTCCAGGTGGAAGACAGGGTTATATTCCAGCCTTTTTGTCACCTCCAATCCGACATGCTGAGGCGTCCGTTAGTGTAAATCAGTTAAAACCACAGCACACGGGCTACAAAGGCTTGGGGGAATTGAAAAGACAAGGTGCTTTTTGTAAACCTTTATTTATGTCAGTTAACAGGGTCAAAGTCCTTTAAAGACTCTAAAGGATTTGTTTGATTTCGCAAACACCAGTTGAGACAAGGTCCCCATGCGCCTTCAAGGCCAGCCTCGATGCATTCAGTGCATTCAAAGACGATGAAACAAATGAGAAGAGAAAATAAATCAACTGACATTTCATGCCGAGAATGTCTTGTTGATTAATCAGTGTTTTCCTAAGTCTGATCCTTTTGTAATATTCACTCCAGTCAGATAAATAAACCAGCATGAGTTAGCAGCATGGTGGGAGTTACTTTAAAAAGACGCCCAAAGACGTCTGTGTAGCACCAATCAGAAATCTGAAGGAAAACACTTTTAAAATATGAAAACAAGCTCATTTGCTTGCTCATATTTTCGAGTTAAGAAGAAAACAGGCAGGGGTCCACATCTCTTCCCCCGGTGACGAAGCAAATGCTTAAAACAAAAGAAAGGTGAGATCATTCTGAAAAAGATTTGTTTTAAATACGAGTTAGGATTAGACAAACAGTACAGGAGCTGAAGCCTCACCATTGAAAACATGGCAGTTTACCAAATGTATCATCCCCAAGCTAATTTTGTTAAATCAAATCTTCTAGTATTATAGTTTATATAAACACAAAAACATTTATATAAACAAATGATGCCAGCTGCCAAGTTGTAATGGTGAAACTTCAGAATAGGTAGTTGACACTTCTTTAGTAGCAGGGGCCTGCAGTGCACTGTGTGGTACCTGTCACAGCCACTGTAGTGAGAGGCCGAGAGAGGAGCCCTGACTCTGACACCCCGGTCAGCCTGACCTCATAGCCTATGCCGGTGATGAGGCCCCAGATGTCCAGGTGACTTTGGTTTCCCGGCACAGTGAACTCCTGAGGCTCCAGCAGCCAGCCGGAGTCTGTCACCACTATTTGAAAATGCCTGAAGCCGCCACTAGAGGGGGCTAAAGCCTCCTGCTGCTGCTGCTGCTGCTTCACCTCCCACGACACACGGAAGCCGTAGGGGCTGATTCTGGAAATGCTCAAGTTTTCCACTCTAGGCAAAGGCGCTGGATAGGAGTGGGTTTGATTTTTTTTTTGTGAGAAGGGAACACATGTGGGAAGGGGAACAATTTCCTATTAGGTGGATAATGTGTGCAATGGTTGCAAAAGCATATAATAAAAGCTGTTCCTTTGTTTGAGTTTTAAATGAGGCAAAATGAAGTTTAAGATGTGAAAATCTGATTTGAATACCTCTGAAATTGAGGGCCAAAACACATTAAGGGCAAATTTCGCATGCATCATAAAGTTTTAAGTAGTTCTACAATATATAAAAATGACTAAAAAAAAGTATGTAACCTATCGTTTGAAATTCCACCTCCTGTCTGGAGCCACAAAACCAAAAGGGTGAAAATGAAGAAGAATTTCAGCAATAACGCTGAGATTTCTCAGATGTTAAAGATGCTTAAAGCCGTTGATCACGAGTAGTGAAGACAAAAAGGTCTAGTACAAAAATGACAAAGCAAATCACAGTCATCTAATGGCTATAAGTGTTGCTGCATCTTACCACAGTTCTGGCTAACAAGTACTGTACTGTATAATAATCCAGTGATTTTTTTTTATGCAGGACTTTTTTGTTATCTGTGGATCCTAGGCCTGAAATGCATTAAGATTAAGCATTTGGTATAGCAGGAGACCAAAACATACTTAATTCCATTAAGAGGTTTTATGAAAAACCTGATCAAAAACCAACTGAAGAGAGTTTAAGATATGAGTAAAATACGTCGTACCTGTGACGGCGTGGGTTAATACAGTGGGAGTTTGGCGCCCATGAGAGATACCGTACAGTTCAATATCATAGCCTGTGGCATCCATCAGGTTAGAGACCGTTAAGTTACGGGCTTCACCAGGCAGTCTGAACTCCAGCGTATCAGACTGCTGCTCAGGGTCACTGACCCGGATAACAAAGCCATCGAAGTGACCTGACACAGTGCTCCAGGACAGGCTGAGGTTATGTGGACTCACGGATGAAGCAGCTAGGGGCCCCAACAGTGGGACGTCCTCTGAACAGAAGGAAACACAGCCTTTCAGTTATGTTGTGCTGCTAAATCACAATGTGGTTGGATGTGGATGAAGTGTAAAAGAAAGCATGTAATTAGGCCCGTCACGATAATTACTTTCTTTAAATTGTACGATATACAGTAATGACATCACCTTGATATTTTGTACATAATCCAGTAATGTACAGTAGAATATGTAGATGTTACAGTAATCATTTTCACAATATTGTCTTATTGACTAAAATCGATAATTTTGTTCCTTTTTACGCTGTCAGCTTATTGTCTATCCATATACATATACATATATAGGGAAATATCCTTTATGGTTTTTACATGAGATCAATTAATTAATTATGATCAACTTATTGTTCGATTTATGGAAATAAACTTGATCATTGTATGTTATCAACTTATATATTTCAATGTCTGAACATTTTAAATAATTTGTTGTTAAAGTCAAAGTGGGCTCTTCGCTCATTATATCAGTGGCCAAAAATGGCCTTGAAATGACAATATTATTTAACGCCAATAATTATATATCTTCCTAAATTTGTATTCTTTGGGACGGTGGGAAATAGCATTTCGATTTCCCTGTTTGGATCACACATTGGCAATAAAGTTGACTTTTACAATATCGTCCAACAAAAGTACTTATCATGACAGGCCTACATGTGAGGGGTACCTGTTGTCGCTACTTCAAACAGGGGCTGTGTGTTCTGGCCACCAGCGCTGGTGTACAGCTTTATGTCGTAGCTTGTGCTGGCTTTGAGCCCGGCCATGACTGTGGAGTGCACGTCTCCGGGCAGAGCGCGCCCCATTGCCTGCGAGGGCAAAGCAGACTCTCTGACTTCTACTATAAAGTTATCAAAAGCCTTCTCTCCTGTCCGCCACGACAGAGAAAATCTGTCTGAGGTAATGTTTGAAACAACTAGCCGGGACAAATCAGGCTCTTCAGCTACAAGGGGAGAGAAAAATATAAGATATATTCATTTATTGACATAGAAAGCATGTTTGAGTCTATATTAAACCAGGCCCAACTCAACTATAAAGAAGAATATTTAAAAACTAATAATATTGAACCCTTTCCTTTGTAATAAAATAAATCAAAATACCTGTTGATGCAACAATACTGACAGCACTTGTTCGGGATCCCTTGTATGTCCCATAGAAGTAGGCTACATAGTCAGTGGTGGGCCTGAGCCCTTTGACGTCATGGGACTTTGCATTGTGGGAAATGTTATATTCCTTTGGCTCCGTTAGCCAATCAGAATCAATTATCTCCAGGATATAACCATCAAATTTGCCATCAGTGCCGTTCCAGGAGATTGAAAAGCTCTCTGACGTTAAGTTAGAGATATAAAGTTTTCCAAGCACTGGTAGATGCACTAAAGAGAGAAATCATTATTAGTTTTTCATTTTGTTTTGCAACATTTTTGCAGAATACATTCTGATTGAAGTAGGAAATGGTTGGTTTGATAAAATTGTGTATGGCGTTACAGACAACTCACCACCCTCCAAGTTGTTATTCCTGAAGCTTAAAAGATTGATTACATGCTTTTATTCTGCCATCAACATTAACTTAGGAGCTTGAATTTGAACCAGTTACGCCTATTGCTTTTATTGAAAAACTGATAATAGTTAGATGGAGAAACATTTAATGGCAAAGGGAAACTAGCTGAAGATTACTTGCCGGCAAGTTTAAAAGTGTTGATCAAAAATTGAAAATATGGTGAAGGAAGAAATTGAATAGTATAAATTAAAAATAATTTGTCATGCATGTACAGGGAGGTCTGATCATGCAGTTGATGTCCTAACATTATGAACAAGACAAATTCTGCATAATGTTGCACCAGAGCAATTCAAAGAGGACAGCTACACTTTTTTTTGTACATGCAGTCACAAATCAGTCAGTTGCTTTGCAAACATGCAGCAGATAGAATAGCCCATCTTTCTGATGTAAAACAATGTGGCATTACTGTTAACCTCACATTATATTATTACCTTAATAACGGTCTTGATTAAGATTGAATTATTTGCCACCTAGTAGTTCAAAAGGAAATAAGGATATTTACTTTGACGTTCTGCATCAAACTCTACAAACTATTTCACACAGACTAAATGAACTCACTAAAATTCACGTGCACATACATGAGCAAATGATCCCTCAAGGTTAATCAATGATACACTGAATGAGTGTTGATGGGATGAAATGAGATGGTCACGCTGTCATGGTGTGACAGGCGTGTGATGGTGAAAGTTATTGGTTTTGCTTTTGCAATCATTGCAGCACATCAGCGTCAAACCTCACCACAATGCAGGGGATGGTAGAGGAAGTGGGGGAGGGGGCTTCATGCACTTTTCTAACTGGGATGGAGGGAGCCGTTCGGGGTAAGGGTGAACATTTGAGGGGCGTTTGTTTTGCTCAGTGATGCGGCATGGGTCCATCACCCTGCCCTCTCTCAGCTAGACAGAAACAGTGGCTGGAGGGTAAAGAATGGTTCACGGCATGTTGGTTAAGATGACAAAAACACAGAATTAGGTTATTATGTTGTTCTGATTTCATGCAGCGAGGTGTGGATGGTCCACAGAGGTTCTAGTGTCAGTGTATGCTTCACAGACATGGACTAAAATAGAAAATTAAAAACCAGAAAAAGGAAAGAGTGGAAGTTAAAGAGTTAAAGGACAAAAACACTGCAACGCTGCAAGTTGCAGGTACCTGTGGTGGCTTCAGTGTACACAGGTTCCAGGAAGGAGCCCTGATACATCCCAAACAGGCCAACCATGTAGCTGGTGTTGGGGTTGAGTCCGGAGAGGCCCAGGCTGAAAGCATCTCCGGACAGACTGAGGTTCTGGCTCTCTTCGAAATTATCCAAGTTTGTTACCTCAATGACAAAGCTTTCAAATTCCCCACCCATGGGGCTCCAGGACGCAGTGAAGCCGTCCCATGTAATGTCAGAGATGGTGAGGTTCACCACCATGGGCTTCAGCTCCTCTGCTAGATAGACAGATCAGAGCGGGTCAACTGAATGGCAAGATGGATTGTAAATCTCTCAAAAAGCTTTTAAAGGCACATTTTTCATCACAATCGAACAACTGAGTACTTAGGCCACTGATATAGGAAACAAGTGTTTTAGATTTTAGGAAGTCAAACTAAAACAGAAACAAAGTTGAAAAATCACCAGAAAAAAGTTAGAATATTTTTTTACTTTAAACATTTTCGCAATTTTCTTAAAATATTATGCATTTAATCTAGAAATATTACAACTTATTCTCAATATATTTTGACTTTCATTTTTAAATATGGTGTCATTCTTTTCAAAAAAAAAATGTAATAATAAAATATCAGAACTATCTTCTTGAAATAAAATGTTTTCCCTAAAACTATCAGGACTTTTATCTTAAAAGTTTAAGACTTTATTTATTTAAATGTAAGGAATTTTTCTGGAAATATTCATCCAAATCTTGCGTGGTTTTTGTGGCCCCAATACTCCGCCATAAACAAAGTAAAGCAAAGGAATGTAAGGGAAAACATATGAATGCATTTTACAATAAAACAGCAACAGTTTGTGCAATCATCCTGAAATATGAGAACATAAAAAGTAAATGGATGGGATGATGATGATGATGATGGGTGGTGGTAAATGCCTACAAAAGAAAAAATATTAGCTCCATGTACCTGTAGTAGCAAAAACTGTGAGAGGTAAAGACCGCTTCCCTTCCACCAGCCCTTGAACTGTAATATTATATTTTGTGGAGGGGGACAATCCCTCTATTTCAGCCTTTCTCACACTTCCTGGTAGTGTGGTTACATGAGCCTCTGTTGGCCCTGATGGAGCTCTGAGCTCCACCAAAAAGCTTTCAAAAGCCTCGTCAGGCGCCGACCACGCCAGGCTTAAGCCGGTGGAAGACACATTGACTGTGAGGTCTCCCAATACTTCCAGGATGGAGCTCTCAGGCTCAGCCTCAGAGCTCATCACTTCAGTATCAGAAGTGTTTAGGGGAAGGAGGGGATCTGGGTTTCGAACTGCTTCAGTATCCAGAGCAGTTGTTGGAGCATCTTTGAAGCTCATCATAAGAACATCTGGAGAGGTAGGTTTGGGTGCTACAGTGAATAAAAGCAGGTTAAAGAATGAATATGTTACAGGCTCTGCTGAAAGAAAACCTGTGAAAAAGAAACTGGGTAAAAAAGAAGAATACAAGTTATTGTAGCATTCATATTATTCCGCTTGAAGCTACGTCCTTAATTTACATTATTTGTGAAGATTTTGTGGTTTAATCCGTGTTTTTCCAGGCCCACAGTTTATCATCAAGCATCAGCTAAGAAATTAATAGCACTTGAGTCAGTGCTATTAATTTTTGAAGCATCTGAGTAGTCCATCAGAGTGGAAGTACAAAGTTGACTTCAAATATGTTGTAAAGCCATGCATAGACTTTTTTCTTGCTGCTGTCCAAAAGAATAACTGGTCTGGAGTCACTTGATTGACATGCGAGTGACGTACTGGGTCATCTTCTGAGACTGCTCTTGTTATTGCGATTGAAGGCGATAAATGATGCAGATGGACTTAGCTTTCAAAGAGCAAAATGGTTGCATTTCAAAGCTCAAATGCAGGAAGAAATTGGGACAGATAGAGTATTAAAACCTGTTGTATCTGAAGGTGTTAATGGCTCAGGGAGGACATAACTCCCACCAATTCCCAGTGTTAATTTCTTCTTGTATTTAAATGTTTGGCAGCAACCTTAAGCTACAGTATTGAATGCTCATGAGATGATAAGTGTTAAGATAATATCATCTATGTTGGGTTTGTCTTCATACTGTCTCATGCCAACGATTATACCGAGGACGGTTGCTCTGACAAAATGAAATCTTCTTGCTGAGAATCTAAAATAATGAGAAACCAGCATGCAAGTCATATGGCTATTCGGATGCAAGCAACTATTCGAACGAACATTTTTCACTAAAAGGAGACATTTTCAAACAGGATAAAATGTCCCCGATAAACTAAAAGTAAAGCGTATAATACCTGTGACTGCAACAGCTTCAAGTAGCGAAGATCTTTGGCTATTGATATTTCCATAAAGTTTTATTTGATATTCTTTCGATGCATTCAGTCCCTCGATTCTAAAGCCAGTGGCATCTCCGGGAAGTTGGACTTCTCTCACATCCCATAACCGCTGAGTGTCTTTATATTCTACTGCCAAACTATCATAGACACTATGAGCCTTCAGTTCCCAAGAGAGGTCAAATCCGTCAGGCGTGATGCCCGAGATAGTCAACTTCCCATGCTCATCCTCGGGCTCCGTCTCAACTGAAAACTGGGACTCTGAGGGATCTAAATGCACAAAGCTAATGACATTGTCCTCCGAGCCTGAAGGAGTCGTTTGATCACGGTCGTCTGAGTCTGCTAAATAAAATGTGAAAGTGGCTACAAGGGGGGGAAAAAGGCACAAATCCAGACTGCGTTATTTTTGGTGCAAGTGCATATCATATCTTGTGTGTTTCTTGGTAGTTAAATCATCAAATCTGTGACGTTTAAATGTTTAGCTTATTTTAAGCATATAAATATACCAATAGAATGACTTACAATTGAGATTATAAACATGAATGGAAAATAAACAGAAAAATAAATCGGTATCATTCCTCTGAAAACGTTTTTTTCAAGATTGTATGGTGGTAAAATGGCTCCCTACCCACCTGTGGTTGCAGATAATGTGACCGGTGTGCTCCTCTTGAGCCCCCTCTCGGCAGCTAAAGTGATGGTGTAGCTCATTCCAGGAATCAGGTTGTACAAGACATGGCTGGTCTCAGTGGGCGGGATCTCCACCTCCTCCACCTCTCCATCCCTGGAGACGTACACCAGACTGTAGGCACCGACCTTGGCCTGGGGTTTCTGCCAGCTCAGCGTGAGGGAGGTCTCTGTTGACTCCATTTCTTTGAAATCTCTGGGAGGATCGATATCTAAAACAAGAAAGTGTCAAAAACCTTGGATGCAGCATGCTCAGCACAGATCATAAATCATTTCCCCCCCCCCCCCCCATTAGTTTCATTTCATCACCCAATTTGTATCAACAAACATGGTTGTCTGTGTATTTATGAGGGGTGTGAAGAAGGACTGTTTGGACAGCTGCTCTTTCCTCACCAGTTGCTGCATTTGTAGTAGCAGGAAAGCTCTCTCTGTCATTCTTCACCGCCGTCACACCAATCCCGTACTCCGTCCCTGGCTTCAGCCCTGCCACGCAGAGGGATGGGAGGACATTAATGACCAGGTGGTATGACTAACACAAGTCATATGTGGTTGTGTTTATTGTATGTGACCCTCACCAGTGATGGTAGCTTTTGTGGTGTCTCCTGGCCCTCGAGGAAACAGTTCCTCCCCATGAGTGGCTCCAGAGAGGGGAGTGTATTTCACCAGATAGTTGCCAACATCAGCCTGACTGTTGGTCCACTGCAGGGTGATGCTCTCGTCTGTCTGTGACACGGCCTTCAGGTCCTTGGGTGCATCCAGGGCTGATAAACGTAAATACATTTACAATCATATTAGGAGAATCCACCTTATGATCCCAAACTTAAGATGTATTAACAGATTTATTATCTTGGCAAATATTGGAAATTTGGCCAATCCAATTGCAGTGTAAAAACGGATGTGCACATTTCAAATCATTAGACATGGATATACATTCTGTACAATATATCCACGGACTAGCATGTGCTATTCTATATTTGTTATATTTCCAACACACTGGTTCCTACTGAATGGTTTAATCTAGAAAAGAGGGTCTACTGAGATAGTTCCGTTTTTTAAGTCAGTTATAACTTAAAACAGCCTGTGACTGTATTTTTAGACAAATGTATGAAACAAGAGGACATTTTGCATTTATTGGGGACAATTTCTAACAGCAAATTAATCTACACTCTCTATGCATTACATTAAAGGAGGGGTAGGTAAGTTTGAGAAACCGGCTCGAGATACACTTTTTGTTATATTCCATGGAATGCTCTTAATATCCTGATAGCAATGCATATTCTAAGTGCTTTGAAAAAAAATCCATACAAATATTTCATCTGTGGAAGCCGTAATACTGTAAAAACTACGACCAATTATTTTAGCCGG
>CALSBZ010046939.1:3170227-3246748 GCA_943591055.1 Gobionotothen gibberifrons
CACACACACACACACACACACACACACACACACACACACACACACTGCGTGTGCCGTCATTGGGTGTGTTTCCCGTCTCCCAGCAGCAGCACTCGAGCAGCAGCACTCGGAAGCAGGCAGACAGACAGTTTTTCTTTTGCAAAAGAAAAACTGTAATGGAGCAAATTATGAAGAAAAAGAAAGTGGAAACTAGGAGAAGTCAAACCAGAGTCAATATCGGAGTTGCTTTTTAACTATGGCGACTATTTACGTGTCAACCTATCTGGTAATAAACCTGATTCCGATACATTTGGTTCTGTAGTGTATTTAGGTCTAAATAACATGGTATGTGGAAATTATTCAAAATACACATCTACTGTCTGGTAATAAAGGAACATGTCATCCAGGGTAGCAGTGTGGCTCAAATATGTATTTCTAATAGTTTTCGAACAAGAACTGAGCTCTATGGCACAGAGAAGGTAGGTATACATTATTATTTGATATACACACACAATACTTAAGTCGGATAAATGTGTAGTTTTGGTCTTTTTCTGGGATTTGTTGACATACATGGCCTTGTATTATGTCATGCAAATCACACAAGCAAATACTGTACGTGCAGCTTAAGAATGAAAGAAGATGTACATCTGCAGTGACTGATCATAAGCCTACCTGTAGTGAACGTGGCGATGACAGGGTCACTGGAGAGGTCTCTGCGCCTGGAGATGAGTGACACGGTGTACTCGGTGTCTGGCTTCAGGCTGTCAATGCTGTACTGAGTCTCCGGGATGGAAACCCCCACTATGGCTTCTTGTGAAGGCTCAGAGATAGGCCTGTAGGCCAAGGTGAGTCTGTCCATCGGAGCCACCGGCAGAGACCAGCTGACCAGAGCAGAGGAGTCCGTCACGTCCTTCACCTCCACCTGATGGGGGCCGTCAATCTCTGGGGAGGGATTCAGGTGAGAGAGAAAAGGGTGAGGGGAAAGGATGCATGAGAAATGTCTGATTCATTATGAAACTCACAATTAAGTAAGAATTCGGTTGACAGTCCTTAAAAGATGTCATACATATATCTGCCATGTGCAGAATAAATCATTTCTAGCACTAAAGGGGAACCATAATATTTAAGATATATATATTTAAAATATATTAAACTGGTAGACCGATATTTCAGTAAACAGTTAAAAAAAGTTTGTTTGTTATAAAAAAAGTTGACATTTGCTGATGAAAAGTAATAAAGACAACTGTAAGAGTGGAGTAGGTCTATTTGTCAGCAAGCAAATAAGCTTATTCCCAAATGATGCAGTCATTTAGTTTATTGATATCAAGCAGATAAGGGTCTGCAAAGCTGTTCTCAGTAAAGATTGAATCAGTCTCTGTAGGAATGTTTTAACGGCCAATAGTACAATTCAAAAACAATCAAGACTAAATCTCTTACATTGGTGTGAGATCAATATTAAACGCAAACATTATCACTCCTGGCATGGTATTTTGAGCCTTTAAAAATAAAAGATCTCTCATAAGCCTGAACTTGGCTCTCTTATAAGATGAAGCAATAAGTTGGATCAACCTGGGAAAAGGCTTTAATGAAATATAATGTGCTTCCTTTTCAGTCTGGCTTTATGTTTACTGCTTGACACATTTCCTGTGTTAACATGTGGGGGCGGTATCTTTTCTCAGAGTTAAATGGACAACTGGGGGTGAAAAGGGTCTGAAAGGATTAACGGGACTTCTATTATTCATTTATGGGGGCTGTGTCTAGTTTCAGCCAAGACAAATAAATGACATCAGAAATGAAACGGCGTGTTACCCAGAGAGTAAAAACACACCAACGTCTTAACTAAATGGCTTTTCCATGCACAATGAAAGTTGTTTGGCCTGGCGTGACATATCAATTGCATACTTAAAGCGTTTAAAAAACCTAATGTATGGAGTAACACAGCTATAAAACTTCACCAAGCAGAGGACAAGAGCTGAAAGCAAGATTTAGTGAAAGTGAAAAATCATGCGAGGCTGACATTTAACTTGTCCGAGTTATTACTCTTAAACTCAAATCTGTACGATGGACGAATGGAGAGCCAGAAGGGATTTCCTGTTATTACTCTTCTTTTCATTATGGAATTTCCCTCTTTGACATTAATGTATTTTTTTTAGCTCTGTGCTCGAGGAAAGGAAAGGTTTTGTTAGTACCGAATTGCTAAAAGCTGCCATAGGGAACAGAGAAATTACATAATCATACAGTCTGAACTTTGATTTAGGTAGAAACTGGATGATTTTGAACATCTAATCTCACCTGTTCACTCTTAATAATGAAAAAAATAAATTAAGTTTACAGCCACAAACTCACTGGTCATGACTTTTTTGGTTGTTTGGGGTCCTCTTGTGTTGTTCTTGAGGATGTTAACAGAGACTTCATACTCCTGTCCTGGTCCAAGTCCTGACTGGATAAACTGGTTTTGATCAGGTGGAAGGGTGCTCACGATTTTTCCATTTTCTTCTTTCTGCAAGGATACATAATACACAAACGAATGTGAAACATCCGGTTCAGGACTAACACATAGATTACTGGGAGAAAAACAGGTTAACATGCACTAACTGCAGTAGGCTGAACTATTCTACAAAGTCAAGTTTACATCCAGCAGGTCACTATCTATAGTCATGGCATTTTTTGTTTGGAAAATGCTTACTAGCTTTTATGGTGGCATTTCAAATTCAAAAAGTTAGGAAAGCGGTTTGGATCTTTATTGTCTAAATCTAAATCGAGGAAACAAATAAATGCATTATTCAAAATGTATAATTATTTTCTTTAAGTTGATATGTATTTAAAAAAAACATTGTGATGTGACAGTACATGCTGAGTAATGGTAGAGAAGACATTACTTTCTCTGTGTGCATGCAGTTGAGTTCAAGGTGTATTCTTCAGCAGTGACAATTATATATTTTTATATTTTGAACATTTAAATTGAAACAGGGAGATTAGAGTTTTGTTAAATTTAAGTTTGGATTGAATTATTATTATTGTGTATTTGTTAGGAAAATGTGCAACTAATCAGCTTTTTCCAGAAGAAATCAACCTGGGGTAATATTTACTCAGTTAAATCTCAAGAGGCCACACTACCAGTTATTGCAACTCATGTTTAAAGTTCCTATTTGTAATAATAAGTTAGAAATCAGGTAGAGAGCATACAAAAAAACAAAGCTGCGTGCAAAAAAATGTGCACTGTTGGCACATCAATGCAAAACACATCAACACGGAATACACAGGAATGTGAAAGTACAGAGACTGGTTGTGTGGACATCCCAAAGCCTAATATCAAAATGAACATGGTCAGGAGAAGACATGCATATATAAAAATAGGTTAATACTCTGCAGCAGCTACAAAATGTGAAAAAGCTTCTGAATTATCAGCTGACACAGTAACTTATTCTCGAAGAATTACTGGCTGGGATTCTAAGCAGCAGATTTACCCGCAATTCTATGACATCCGGACTTGCCCGCTCTGAGTTTTTTCCCATATGTCAAAGCAATTTTAGCACTGAAATAAATCCATGTTTTGCTGAGACTTCCAATAAGCTTGAGGAGCTTTATCACATTTTCCCCTGTCGCTTAATAAAATCCTGTGCAAGCCTTTAAAGGAGATAGGCAGACTGACCGTATTGCGGAAATAGATCTCCCAGCCATCAAAGGAGATGTCCACCTGGTCCCACATCACCTCCACAGAGCTCTCTCTCACTGATTTGAAGATTAAACCCTCTGGCTTTGGAAGCGCTGCAGGGATGAAAAAAATACATTATTTACTGATTATTGGTAGCTTGGATACATTTTCTTTTTTTTTTACAATAAACTAGCATATACCTGTTGCCACCCGCGCACTGACGGGGATGCTCTTCTTGTTGCTTAGAACAGCGTAGACACTGATCAGATACTCTATGCCAGGCTCAAGCTCTTTGACAGTGGCAGCAGTTTTGTCTCCTGGCACAATGAACTCTTGTTGAAGACCACCAGGTCTGGTGGGCACATACGTCACAAGGTACTCTGTTACCAGCATCTCGTTTTCCCAGTTCAGGTCCACCGTGTCAGGGGTGACCTCGCCTAAAGTAAGGTCCTTCGGGGGAGACACTGGAAAAAAAGAACGAAAGGAGTGGGTGTGTTTTCTTTGACAGTTTCTCACGCCCTCAATCCACCAAGCGGAGCTAATTCAAACACCAGCTGTGGTGTCAAGAACTGCCATAGATTGCGAACAAATGCAGACATTGACTATGAAAACTATTTTATGATCACTGAAATAGTTTATATCAAGAGTGGTGAGAGAAATTGGAGAAAGGGAGGAAGTGACATCACTCTGGATTTAAATGAATAGTACATATACTTAACACATGGAAACGTTCAGGATTTGCAGATTACCAAATCTTTTTTGGTGTGTGAACTTAACATGGCTTCTTACCTTCTGAGCAGTCTTCTCCGATGTATCCCTCATCGCATACGCACTGTCCGTTCTCACAGCGGCCTTTGTCCTGGCAGTTGTTGGGGCAGCTAAGGTCTGCACAGCTTTCTCCTTCATATCCAGCCTCACACGTGCACTTTCCATTGATACAGTGTCCCCTGTTGTTGCAGTCACCTAGGCAGGCGTGCACAGAGCAGTCGTCTCCTGAGTAGCCTTCCTGACAGATGCACTTGCCGTCGACGCAGTAACCCCGGGCCAGGCAGTCGTTGGGACAAGCTTTCTGACCGCAGGCCTCCCCACTGAACCCTTCATCACAAACACACTGCCCATCGATGCATCGGCCGCGGTTCTGGCAATTGTTAGGGCAGCTAAGCTCAGCACAGTCCTCACCGGTGAAGCCTGAATGACACACACAACGTCCCTTGATACACTCACCACGGCCGTAGCAGTTTGAGGGGCAGGTCCTGATGCTGCAGTCCTCCCCAGCAAAGCCCTCCTCGCACACACACTGGCCGTTCACACAGCGCCCCCTGTGCCGGCAGTCATTTGGACAGGAAAGCTCAGAGCAATCATCTCCCTGGAAACCAACATCGCAGTCACATTGCCCGTTTATGCACTGGCCTCTGTTGTTACAGTTGTTGAGGCATGCTAACTGGCTGCAGTCTGCACCTTGATAGCCCGCGTCGCAGATACATATCCCGTTGAAGCACGTACCTCTGTCGTTACAGTCGTTGAGGCATATAACTCGAGAGCAGTCCTCTCCATTGAAGCCGGCAGCGCACACGCATTTGCCATCTACACAGTAACCATTACTGAGGCAGTTGTTGGGACAGGTGTGCTCTCCACAGTCCTCCCCGGTGAACCCCTCATCGCAGTAGCAGGTGCCATTCACGCAGCGTCCACGGTCATAGCAGTCTTTGGGGCAGATGAGTTCAGAGCAGTCAGGGCCAGTCCAGGGTTCATCACAAACGCAGTCTCCGTCTTCACAGCGGCCGTGGCCTTGGCAGTTGTTGAGGCACTTGGTTTGAGAGCAGTCTTCACCGTAGTAACCATAGGAGCAGATGCATTCACCTCCCACACACTGGCCGTATGTACCGCAGTCCACAGGGCAGTCGTCGAGTGCGCAGTCCTTTCCGGTGAATCCCTTGAAGCACACACACTTTCCGCCAACGCAGAGGCCCCGGTCCTGGCAGTCATTAGGACACTCAGGTTCAGAGCAGTTGGGTGGTTTCCAGCCCGGCTCACATATACAGCCACAGGTTTCAGTGCTGTAGTTCCCATGACCACTGCAGTAGGGTTTAGTTCCCAACTTACCTTTGATAAGAAAGTAGAAAGATTTTTTTTTTTTGGAATATCATCTCTTTTGTATTACATTTTTGAAATGTTTGAATACAATCAGCTTGTGAGCTTCTTTCAATAAAGCAATTGCTTATTCACTTTCCTGAGAATTAACAACTATCAAGAATATTGATACCGCTCTATGTATGTACTGCTTTTGATGAATTCAAAATGTAAAAGGAAAAATTGAAAACTGTTTAAAAAGGCAGGTTATCGGCAGGATTACTTCTTTGACTTATTTCCAGTGATTATGCTAAGCTAATCAGTGGCTGGCTCTAGCTGAGTGGCATCCATCTCCTCTCTAACTAAGAAACTGAATAAGAATAATAAATCAATCCTTTAAGATTGCATTAGTCAGAAAGGGTCCAAAGCTTATGTTAGCAAATATTATGGAAGAAGACATTAATTCATAGTCAACATGAATGTCATGTCATTTAATCAAAAGAAGAAAAAAAACATTCAACTGTAAAGAGGATGGAAGTATCACACTCCCCCATTGGACTCCAAGGAATTCCTCAACAGATGAATTGAACAGATGTGACATTTGGTATTCTTAGTTTAGCACTTTACAATGACATTTTGGGAACAAAGGAATATTTTACTGAACTATCTAGAATCTACATACCAGACAAAGCATGAAAGACAAATGACACCTACCTGTGACCTGTGAACTGCCGCACTGATCTCTAAGTGTTGAAACTTCTCCCTCGAGCATCTCCAGTCGGCTTAGGAGCTCTTTCAGGCCGGGAATGTCGTCAGTACAGCCACAGGCCCGTCGTGGTATGTTGATACGGTGGGTGAAGACGATCTGGTTCTCCCCATTGACTGTGTGCTCAGTCCCGGGAAGGCCTGAAACGACTGCTGCATTTGTAGGATGGAGGTCCGTACTCTCTGGATTGTCCACATCCTCCGAGCACAGGGCACTGGCAGGAACATTGATGTTATAGACGTGGTTGAAAACGACAGGACGGTCCGCACTGGGGAGCGTGATGTTATGTCCTTTTTTAGGGGATTCCAGAGTCTGTCGTCGATGCCGGAGGATTTTCTTCACGAGCCCGGCATATGATAAGCTGAGCAAAGCAGTCAGGAGGAGGCAGCCCAGAATGCCTCGTGCACCCATGCTAGATGATGTGGGACGTTGATGTATAAAAAAAATCAATCCGATTTAACCCTGACTAAAGGCCAATCCTCATTTAAGATGAAAGTTCTGGAAAACAGAAAGAAAGCATTTTATTACAGATGCATTTGTATTGAGATGTAGAGCTGCAACAATAGACAAATACTTCAAACTTCATTCAACCAATCAATTAGTTAACTAAAAGGGTTTTTTTATGAACCTAATATTCTGTCTGTTAACAGAATAGAACACCAGATGTTCCAATAATCTTTGCTTTATTTTTCTTTGGATAACTGAAACAGTTATAGGCCCCTATAAATGTCATATTTTTCCTAATATTTTAATATAACAAATACAATAAAAGTATTTGTTTGAAATGCTCTCTACTTACTGACTGATATGCAACTGCCTTAAGGGAATGCACATAGATGCAATGAGGTCACAAGCCAAAAATCCATGTTTCACCTAAAGCAGAACTTTAAAAGTAAAACCTTTACAGAATAATAAGTAAATATGGTCAATGTTTAACTGTTTATGTATGTGTATATATGACCCAACCTGACTGAGAAGCCATTTCACAGACTAACTCCAGTTTAAAGCAGATTTAAAAAAAAAACGTGTATCACAAATCGTACTGCCAGGTTCTTGCCTATCATTGTTTTAAGCCCAGTGTTTTTGTAAATAGCAATCTTTTGGTGTTAGAACAAACTCATACAAACATGAAAAGGGTCTGAGAATTGACCTGCACTGCAGTTTGCTAAACAATGGATTACTATGAAGTGTTTTTCCCACTGTTTTGGAGATTTAACTACATCTTTATAAATTCCACTTCAACGATGCAACAAACATAAACACATGTTTACTGGAACAAACAGCAGAGTCCAGTCAGAAGTACCAGAATCCCTTAACACTAATCAAACCAACCCCAGGCTAGCGTGGACCACACAAGTAAGTGTGATTATTATTTACAGTGTGTGCAACATAAATAAGTGAGTCACTGCACTCAACATAATACTACAAGCTACTGTGGGTAAAGGAGTCCAAACATAGAGATAAGTGAGTGATATCGTCTTTGTTTGATTTTGCTACGGTAAACAAAGACACTGCTGCGTTGCAAATAGTCTTCACATTCGCGGAACTTTTAAAAAAGGTCAACAGCAGACACAGCCCATATTCCATGTGTTCACACTTTCACACTTGTGTTTTCTGGATTATCCAATGGAGAGTGTTTGCAACACCAAGGAATTTACAGTTGTTCTGGCCCATCAATTTCTTTCACAATGCACATGTTCGAAAGTCTCAGCTGTTTTGCATGATACAGCATATATAACAAAATAGGCAGCATATATCCCATGCACAGATCTGCTTCTCACCCACGATGACTTTATCAGCTGGACACCAAGAACGCTATCATTTGTGGGAGGCAAAACTAGAACTAATGACAGGCTGTTTGCTCAGTGTGGGAAAGCCTCTTCAGGTTACCGAGTTTCCGAAAAACCTGAGTAAGAATACTGAAAATCAATAGAAAGCCCCACAGTGAGTGCAAATGACAATGTATCTGTGCACAGGACTCTTCCTCACAGGATGTATGACCTCAGGTTCAAATGCATGTCTGTTGCTATGTCTGGGAAGCTGCAAACTATACCTCTATAAATCGGGTATCATCTCTGTAAGCGATGCAGGATTTTGTCCATGATTTCCAGAAGGGGGTTGTTCAGGCAGTGATAGCTATGAAAAGACATGTGGAGCATCAGGATTTAGTTTCCCATGAAGACTTTTTGAAACTATATATTGAGACAAAGCTGAACCTTATCTTTCAGGGGACAAAAGCAGATGTTCCACAACGATTCAGCTTCAGTGCATCTCAATGTAACCATGACTGGAGTCATCTTTGCCTTACTACTTGGTTATTTCAACAAAGAACATATGTTATACTCAAGACACACAATCAAAACAGGTCATGGCACCCGCACATGGAAAAGGAACTTCATCAAATGCAAAAACACACAAAGAGACACACAAAAGCCTAAACAGGAAGACCAGTAAGGAAACAAGTATAACCATAGGGATGTCCCGATCACCTTTTTTTGCTCCCGATCCGATTCCGATCATTTGATTTTGACAATTTGCCGATACCGATTTTTCCCGATCCGATCTTTATGCAATGCATTAAGAGAAAAAAAAGGAAAAAAGCATTCAAGTTGTCCCTTAAGGTTATTTTTTTATTTAAATGACAGTACCCAACTACCCATTCTATCCAACATGGATATAGCTTCTTTTTTTCACAGCAGCATTGGATCAAAACTAAATAAAGCTTATCAGTGCTCGACACTGCGCCCACTCTGTTGCCAGATTTGAGAGAAATAAGCAACCAGGTCTATGAAAACAAGCCCCAAAGAAGCAACACATACATGATGTTGTGTAATTTGAAACCAAAACTAAGGCCTCAGGATGACTTTAAGACTTGAACATGGTCATTTTTGTTTTGTAACATTAAATACATTTAAAAAAAAAAAAAAAGTAAAAAAAAAAATCCGATCCCCGATTTTTTTCTCCCGATTCCGATCTTGTGAAAATCACGTGATCGGCGCCGATCCCCGATCACGTGATCGGATCGGGACATCTCTAACCATAATAAGTCAAAACATGTAAGAAAGAAAGAATATATGAAGTTGTTACAAGGAGAGAAGAAAACTGTCTTTTTCCAAGAACCAAACATGCTTCATAATTTAGCAATCCATTCAGATTTAGACAGATCTTAGAAAAGGTCAAAAGATGAAAAAAACGGACCCAAAATCTGCACAAACATACCTGTTGTCTAGCCTCCCACCACTTTCAAAATGTAAACCCATGCCTTGACCCTGTGTCTACCTTTGACCCGAAACCTCAGGCTCTAAATATCCTCTACACAATCAGAACTTCAGTAGACTTCTGAGTGAGGAATTAGTTTCTTGTCTGTTTTTACGATTAACGACTGAAAGGTTTGGGATCAATGGGCAGGCTGAGTCTGCTCTGTTTTCAACTTTGGTCCAAAATATGAAAAGTTATAAACAGGATGTAATACATTCTTCGGTTAGGAATTTATATTTTGGAAAAAGCACTTTAGGCAGCAGGAAATATCAGAGCAGAATGTGAGAGAAGTTGAGCAGAAGTTGCGGGCTAATGACCTACGGTCTTTGAATACACAGCAAGTCGACAGTAGCAGTTTTATGCAGATCAGGAGTTCCATGACATCTGAATGATGTCATTTCCATTTTGGTTTGTTTTCATTTGGTAATATTTGACATGCAGCTCGATGCATTAGTCAAACGACAAATATTTTCCATTACCCTCAGTGCCTTTGAACCCCTAATCAACACTCTTTCCTTTCCTTCTCCTCTTGACATTCGACCTGACCTTTTGTTCTCCTCACCAGCATCTTTGCATGCCTTCACTGCCTAAAACACAGATATAAAACTCAGCTTGGGTTTCACAAGTTCTTGCACATCTGGTGAGTGGTAGTATAAAGGCATGTTATGGCTGGTGTTGTAAATCTAAACACTTGGGCTGTCAATATGTTTTGCATCTCCCTCTAGAAAACGTTACAAGACACGGAGACTGATCATTTGCGGTCTTAGAGGTAAAGAAAGAATCCTTTGAGATCCTCAGTACTCTTTTTTCAGCTGAAGATGTAAAGTATTACAAATGTGATTTTTATACAAGAATGACTCGATATTGTAGCTAGAGTGCTTACAGTAAAAAGCCAAGAATACATTGACCATGGGTTGACTAAGGACATGTGAATTCTGGACATGGAAAGAAAATGTGGGTACAAAAATTGAAATAAATTGAAACTGTTCACTAAGCTATAATCCAGAATTGGTGTAGCTTTAGTATCCTTCCCCCATGCTGGCAGCGGGATGGGAACTTTCCCGCGTGGAAAAGAGAAACCGGGAATCTTGGCCCTGGTCTAAGGACATCTGTTTCTCTCAGTCAAAGAAAAGAAAAGGGCACTGAGTTACTTGTCCCGTTTCCACACAAACTGAAAGTGCCCCTGCATGCATCATTTGTCGTCTTTGATCATCTGTATCTGTGCAATTATCCAGTTAAGGGGTGATTTTGGTCTTTATTTCACATCAATAAGAGCAACACAAGTGCAGCATGTCTGGACACACTCATGGAAATCATTTGCGGCTGATAAAGGAGTGTCATCATCGTGAATCTGCTTGTTTGTCCATCTGTGATAATTTACCGGTTCTTTTTTTTTAGGTAAAGTCTGATTCTCATAGCATCTGGAACAGCTGGAAATCCTCTTAAGAAAAGTTAATTGGACTAGTTGGTGAAGCCGATAGAACAATAACAGAAGTTGCAACACCTCATTAGCAGATTGCACATTCCCCCACTGCTGCACAGATATCCTGAAGCGGTTCTTTAACAATAATAAACCTGAGCTTTATGTGTTCCCATGTGAGCCTGAAAAGGGTGCAGACTTCAGTTTCCATTTGCAATTATGGAGTCTCTTCTCAATCAACAAGAAAAAGCTTAAACATTTGTAATAGGAGACTCATTTTTCTTCCTTTCATATGAGCAGTTCATACTTCCATACATGATGTATTGTGTGGAAGTTTGGGGGAACACATATAAAACAAATACACATCCTATCTTCATCCTGCAAAAAAGAGCCATACGAGTTGTACATAAAACTACGTACAGAGAACCAACAAATACATTATTTATCAAACTAAAAACACTAAAACTACAAGACCTGATAAAACTATTCAAATTATGTTCAAAGCCGCAAATCAACAATTATCTCATAATATCCAGGGACTTTTCACACGGAGAGAAAACATACACATGTTGAGAGGAAACTGCTTTTTCAAAAAACCACCCGTACGAACAAATGCCAAACTGCATTGCATCTCATCAAAAGGTGTTAGTCTGTGGAATAACTGTAATGATGCACTGAAATATTGTTCAAGTCTATCTAAACTGAAAGCATTATTTAGGAGCCAAATCATGAATGGTTATGAACAGGACCTGTAAAATCCCATTTGTTATTTTTTGTAATTGTAAAAGTAATTGCTTTCTGATTGTTTTGTAAAAAACAAACAAACAAACAAACAAATTAACAAGACAAACATGTCGCTGATGACGATGTCCTAATATTTTATTTAAAAGGAAAATGTATGCTAGAGGGGGTAGGACCAGAAACGTTTTTTAAAGCTTCTTCTTGCCCCTGTGCCCATGACAGAGACTATTTGAGATGTTTTTTTCCTTCTTTTTAAAAAAAAAAATGACCTATCATGCTATATTTGAACAATATATTGTAGGGCCATACCTATATAAAGTATATAAATATAGTTTTTTTTTCAAAATACCAAACAGACCCTGCATTTTAGCCATGCCTCATTTCGCTCTATATGCTCTTTCCAGCCCTGTTTTTGCAGGGGGCTGATTCTGTGAGCTGCAGCTGACCACGCCCCCCTGCAGGAGAGGGGAGCGTGCTTTGAGATCAGCTGCTAGGCTGCAGCGGGGAGAAGAGGGGGACAAAAAGAGATCTCCGTCCTCCGTGTTTTATTCTTATATATGATTATAGTCATTATTCATTTGTTTTAAAGCTCAATAAATAACAAAGAAGACCTTTGACCGGCACTTTTCACATTTTGTCTGGAAGATTTAAACTTTAACGGACATGTTGACCGGCGGAAAAAAATTGAACTGAAACTCTGCCGCACTGTCCCCTCGTTCCTTGGAAGAGGCGGAGAGGTGGGTGTTTGTCACCTGCTGGTGGCAAACCGGAGAGAATTACAGTGCTTGCCTCGACGGGGAGGGATTGCATTGAATTACAGGAGCAAACGCTTGCCTCGGGGAGGGAGAAAAAGAGCCACAGCGGAGAATAAACAGAAGGGCAACCATGGCAACCATGCGCGGGAAGTCTTCTTCGCTGCTTTTGTGGCAGGCTACAGCGCCACTTACAGGCCTGGCATATGCACTACAGCGTCTCCAGCGCTTTCGAGTGGCAATGGCCCGCGGTGGCCCAACCCCACATTCCCCTGATAGGTGGAGAATTGACCACTAAGCGGAGCACCACTTCTGTGACGTAGAAAATAATTCAAATCTGGATCAGTCTGTATCAGATCCGTTGCAGCCCCGTTTTTAGAGATTTGGGTATGGAGGAAAAGAGAGAGGGTTGTGTTTTCTGACACTTGGTGAGTTCCCTGGAACACTGGGGACACATATTCATGTATAAAAGACGTACAAAAGTGCATTTTGCATGATAGGTCCCCTTTAAATTATGTTATTATTATTATTATGAGTGAGAAACAAATAAAATAAAAGAATATATAGGCTATATATATATATATATATATATATATATATATATATACACACTGTATATATATTATTATTATTGTTTTATGTATTGTTTCTGACATGTTCAATCAATTGACACAAAAAAAAAAGCAGTAACGATTTACTGATCAATAGAAACTATAATTTTACGAGCAAAAATCCCAAATGTCTGCTGGCTCCAGCTTCTCAATGGGATAATTTGCTGCTTTCTTAGTCATTTAGGCAACACAATATATTGGTGTGTTACAGCCAGGGGCGCTGCCAGGGATTTTGGGCCCCATGAAAATATATCACATTGGTTACTTAAACATTTTTTGTTCTAAAATAGTTTGGGCCCCTGTCAGTCACGGGCCCTTAGAATCGTTCTAACTTTTCACCCCCTTACGGCGCCCCTGGTTATAGCCACCTATTGAATGTGACACTATTGGTTGGATTATCCCAATAAAGGAGGTCCCTCTCATAGGAAAACAGACCCATCTAGGGATGGGTACCGAGCCCCGGTATTAAACGGGCCCCGGGGCTGAATTATTAAAGACCGTGGTACCGTTAAGCTCCGACGTTATCGGTCTTTTTATCGGTAGGCCTACTGGAGACATGTACAAAATATATGTCATGTGTATTATTGCTACACAAACATTATATTGCAGTTGTAGTGTCGCCAACTCCGTTTCTAACATGCAAAAAGACTGCAAAATGCTTCTATGATTATTTTTAGTACTTTCGATCTCTCTCCCCCACCTGTGTGCGAGGGGGCGGGCAGTTTACACACACGCAGCTGCTACATGCAGCAACACACACACACGGAGGAGATGGCGGAGAGAACGCGCTCCGAGGTGTGGTTAAACTTTACCCGTCTCGATGTGGACAATGCTCGTTGCCTAAAGTGCAATAAGAGTTTAGCATGTAAGGGCGGTAACACGAGCAATTTGTCTAAACATTTAGCTAAAGTGCACCACATTCAGACGGAGAAATGCACCGGGTTCGACTGTCTTTCTAGTAGCTCTGTAGCCCCCCCATCCACGAGTAACGTTTCCACGTCAGGTGTTATGTATGCTAGCAGCAACACACAGAGTTAACTCAATGATACAAACATGGGTTCATGATTAGAGGTAACAGAGTTATTTATTTTGTTAAAGTTTCAGCTATTCTGTTTACAGTTCTGTCATTAGATTATTTAATACGATTTGTTAAAACATTGTTGTTTCTTTTGATGTGAAATATTATGTATTTAATTTAAATAAAAAGCAATGTTAGTTTTGTTCACAATTTGTTTAGCTAGTTTATCTTGTTTTTTTCTCCAAAAGAACCGATAAGAGTACCGTTAAAAGACCGGACCGATAAGCGGTATCGATAAAAGTAGTAGTACCGTTAAAACCTTAACGATACCCATAGCACTTCTGAAGGTCTAAAACTCCAAAGAGAACTGTTCATCTGCTGAAAAAATTATTAATTAAATATTCAATACAACAAAAAATAGTTTTCAGCCCTAGTCTATAGCTGTAATGCTAAACAAAAAAAGAATACATAATTTGACATTTTGCAGCTCTAGTGTTGTTGTTTGTGAATGACCAAGAGAAAAAAAGCCAATATTAATCAGCCAGAAATTAAACTAATTACAAAACAGCCATCTGTGCACAGCCTCCTGCCCTAACCAACACACCTTTAGAGCGCAGCAGCTACTAAACCAGTAGTCCCTGACAGAGGTTTGTTTCACACAGACACCTTCCTCACTGCAGCACAGACACATGGCAGTAAAGCTGGAGTGAAAAGTTAACAATGGGACAATCATTTATAGATGTGCTGTGGGATAAAACAAAAAGCTCAGAGGAACTAAATGATTATAATCTTCCTCGGCTGAAATGCTCACGAGTGAAAACCACCATAAACCAGACTTGGATTTCAATTAAGCAGCGCTAATGGACTGAATGGATGAAGTACTTTTTTTCTCCCTGCCCACGTTGGTAAATCCTGCCACCCGTTTTTCCCTTTAATTTAATCTCTATGATGGAATAATGACACACAATGAAAACTAAATTGCATTGCAGAAAGTAATGTGATGAATCATCAGGCTGCAAAACCTACCCAGACAAAGGGAAACACAAGCAGATGGAAGTTTTTGTATTTTTAGTTTTTGGAATATTGATCAATAACCTCACAAAAACGTCAACTTCAAAAATCATTTTTGGCAGGAAGTGTGCTGGCTGCTGGCCCTTTCCTACTAAGATGATCAAAGCTTCCACATGTACTCCCTCAGCAGTCAGTCATCATTTCTGATCCTGCACTGGCTGCTATGCGAGTCTGACTGGGGAAGAAGTTGCAGTACACACCAAGAATGTACCGCGGCGCTAAGCTATAATCAAAGCCCTCTGGTGTTGAAGTAACCTGTGCTCGACCAAAATGTAATGCCAACAAAAAGGTATGCTTCTACTATTTTTATAAAATATTACTTTTTAAAGGGAATTCATCTCAGAGAAGCAAAGAAAAGTCAGGAAAACTGCCCTCTTGTCACATGATTTCCAAATGAAAGTATCTTCTTACCTGTGTTTCTGCAATCTTCTTGACCCACGCCCGTGCAGGTAAGATGAGGCACACCTCAGGGTCTTCACAAATGCATTGAAGCCAAGATATATGATGCTTTGCTCTGTTGTGTCACTGCTCCGTCTTGCAGCTTGTTCAGCAAGGTGGCAGCTCTGTCAGTCAATCCTCCCTCAGCTTCCTTATCTTCCTCACAGCTCACACTGGAGCTCTTTTACTGACAGAGAGAAAGGGTGAGGGAGAATCACAGAGAGGGAGAGGGAGAGAGAGTGGGAGTAAATGTCTTTTAAAGTGTGAGGAGTAGTTTAGGTCAGACCCCCGTTGCTTAAACACCAACCCTTAAATAGCCGTCATTTTCCCTCCCTCCAAAGCCTTTCCTCCCTCCCTCTCCTGAACTAATGGATGCAGAGCCGGGCTGCTGCCTTTAAATGAGATGCCAGTGTTACTGGGAGCCATGACAGAGCAAGCAGTCTCTTGTGGTTGTGCAGGAAAATGAATAAGGAGAACCGGGAATGAGAGGAACGTGAAGTCAGAAGACAGACAGTGGACAGACGGTTTTCTTTCACCATATTAACTCTGCAATAATGATTATGATTTTGTCCTGCACAAATAAATACTAATCTTTGTTCAAATGTACTGAAATATAATATATCCAAGGAAAGCCCTCTCCTCAATCATCCCTACTACTTATTTCCATACTTCATCAGTGTGAATCCTTCCCCAGCTCTGTCACAGTGATTCATATATACAGCAGCTGAAACCACATTTTTATTATGCATGCAAGCACTCCTAATTGAATAAATCTGTGGCACGCTCCCTGATTGAATAGTTCCAGTAATTATCTAGTGACGCTTTATTAAAAGTGACTTCAAAGTGTTGAAGTGGATGTTAAACAGTGAAGCCCATCTCTTACTCCTTCAGTAAATGTTTCATTGCTCAGACACAGATATTTCATGTCTCATACATTCACCAGCAGGGATGACCAGGAAACAGACACATTATGAACCAGACATCTTGGATTCAAAGGAAGGCAAGCTGTAAGGGAGTATGTGATTCAGTTGTGGCCAATCCTGAGTTTAAACCTGCAGGACTACTTGAAGCTCAGCAGGGGAAACAGGCAACATGTCACCATACGGACGCAGTGGCCACACAGTTTAATCTTAATATGATTAGATCAGGATGAGGTTTAAATCTTTAAAGTGATTCTGTGAGACTGGTTTACATGTTCAAGACATGCTGGTGTGTATTGTTGTGAAAACTAGAGTAAAACCCCAGTACATTGAGTAGAATCATTCAGATAAGGCAACCAATATTTATTGTTATTATCAATTAATGTGCTGATGCTTTTTCTTTGTTTAATCCTCAGATTTGAGAAGATTTTCGGTAAAACAAAACTACTGAAACGGTTCATCAACTAAAAAGTTATTCAACCTACTGTCACCTTGTGACTTTACTCCTTATCACATCTAATAATCTCACGTATAATTGTTTGTCATAGTACTTCAAGTTAAGATCATTACGATTTTCCCTAAACCAAAACAAACAAATCCGTAGATCCCGAACATGTTCAGTGTACCTTTCAAAACACAAAGTCAAGCCGTAAATAGCTCTTTATGAACAACATGTGGAATGTGTATCTAAGATTTGACTCGCACGTTGGTATTATTAAAGCAAAATAAACAAAGTCCAAATGGAAATGTTGGTTTCGCCTTGTTTTTTTATGAGCTCACAAGAAGGAGGAGCCTCAAACTTAAACAATACATCCTGACTAATCTAACGGCACAACAGAGCTAAGCAGATTTGTCACATTTCATTGGAGGATGGTCGGGTCAGGTAAACAAAGCCACAAGACGCAAGGACAACAAGTGTCTGTTTTTCAAGATGTTGTGAAGCAAAACAGGAAATGTATGCATGTTAGAAACAGAATCCAAGTACCTCACAGAGGCAGAAGGTGCACTCGTAAAATCTGTCACCATTCATCAAATTCAAATATTCTACTCGGCTCCAGAAGACCCCAGGGATGTGGTCCGAAGGGGAAGAATGAAGAATGAGGATATGGTGTACGGACCAGAGTAAATAGGTCGCGCGGTGGCCACTTTTAATTTAAGACTTCACATGTGTTTCACGCACACTACGCAACCCATGTGGTTCAGGCAAAAACACAGAGAACATTTGGAAGGTTTTGCTACTGCAGCTACAGTATAAACAAAATGGCAGTTATGATTACAACAAGGCAATCTGAAGAATGTCTGACATTTAAGCAACCACGTCTGCTACTAACAACACTTAGAATTACAGCCAAGCAAGGCCGCTCACTAGGATTCTGCTCACATGCTGATGTTTAGCACCTTGAATAGCTACCATGTTCATCATCTAGTCTAGCGTCTTAACATGCAAACATTGATAATGAGAACTAAACAAAGTTTAGCTTTGCAGAGGTTTACAGTATTGCCATAATAATCCAAAGAATGGTCAGGGGATCATCACATTTATGATCATTTATCCTAAGGGCTATATTTCATTTCATTTGTTCCGTTCATGGTATACAAATCTTAAAGTATAATAATCGTTAACAAAACATGTCTCTGTAAACACACCATTGACCGAAAAGGAGCAGGAAGAAGAAAATAAATCTTATATTACCTGCCCCTTTCTAAAAAATGTAAAAAAAAAATAGATGGTCTGTCCTTCATATTTCTTTTTCACAGACAAACGTATTCACAGACAAACATAACGGTATCTTAGGATAATAAGAGAAACACAAAAAAATACTTATTTCCCACTTGACAGTTAACAGAAAGAAAACAAAAGAAAACAACACCAAAACATATATTTACTGTATAGAAGTGTGGGGCAACACGTATATGAGCAACAGAAAGCCATTGTCAATATTACAGAAAAGGGCAGTAAGAATAATTCATAAAGCTGATTCAAGAGAACACACCAACTGACTGTTTTTTTAAGTCAGGACTCTTGAAACTCAAAGAGATAGCTGAGCTGCAGACATTATTAGTAATGCTCAGGACATATAATGTTACCAGTATATTTACAACAGTTGTTTGTTTTTGGATCAGACAAGGAAGACCACAGAAGGACATTTCATTGTAAGCATCCTTATGCAAGGACTACTCTTAAGCAAATGTGTATTTCGGTGGTTGGTGTGAAATTGTGGAATTCTCAACAGAAGGATCTAAAGAATTGTATATGTCTTTTTCAGTTAAAGAAATTGTATAAATTAAGAAAGATGGGACTATATGAAGCAGAATGTGAATACGTGTGTACTCTGGTCCTGCATTGGAAAATATGTCTGTTGTCTTTGATGTGATGTCTGTTCTTTATTTATAGGTCTTATTATTATTATGCGCCGCTTTTCACCTTCTAGTAGGACTCAGATGAGGGTGTTGCACGTTTTATATGAATGTTTGTACCAAATGTCCAGCCATTCCATCCAATTGTTGTCAATACATTTGACTCAGAACAACAATGTCTACTTCATGGTGGTTTTAAAGGAAATGTCAAAGGACTCTCCCACTGAGCCATTCTAAACCATTTTAGATAAACTGTTTTTAATACATCAAATTAAGTTTTCTCCTTTTATGCAGTGAAAATAATTGTAGTCTCTAAAGACTAAACATTCATTGGTAGTTTAAAGAGTGGCAGTCTTTCTTAGAAAGGATAGCCAAGTCATCCAATCCATCCAGTTGTTCTGACTGCTACTTGGTCGAGTTCTCTGTAATCTTAACAGACTGAACTGGCATAAAGAAAAACAAAGTGTCTCCAGTCTGACCTTTGAACAGGGTTTTAATCATAGAGCTCAATATGTTATGGGTAGTTCAGGCTCCACTGTTCACCTCAAATAAACAATGAGGTCAGGAAAATATAGTTTTAATCACGGATAATAATTGCCTAACCTGGACCTTTATATTGTTTTGGGTTTGCACAAAATACTATGTTTTAATGTTACGAATGGAACATTTAAAGAAATAAATTGCAACATGACTGTCAGGGAGTTTCCAAACATTTCCGAAAAGACACCTAGAATGAAAGAGTCCTTTTTTCATGTAGACATGGATTACTGTGGAATATTTACATGGTAACTTACTTGATGTTTCATTATGCTGCTCTACAATTATAGGGTGTGTTTTGCAAGATGCTCTAAGATAGGAGGTAACTGTAGGCTACTGTTTGATCTTTTCTAGTTGAAGAGTACAATACTACAAGCAAGAAGGAATAAGGAACAGTATTATGGAAGTTAAAATAGTGTTATCCCACACAAAGGAGGCCATCAAGAACTTGCGTTCACCTTGCATGGTTTCTAAGACCACGTATAAAGATCAAAATCTAGTTGTGTTATATCTGTTTGTTCAGACTTTTATATTTTGGCCTCCAGCAGAGGTCATCTGATTTATTATCAACAAGCGCTTAGTAATCATAAACACAGCAACACATTCTTTGAAGACCTCATTAGTTTTTAACAACCCACTTTAACTCATCATGGTACCCAATGGCATTTACACGTCACTTGTAAAAACTATATCTGCCAACCGTTTGTGTCGTGATAACAGATGGTCGTCAAAAACTGCCTGTTATGTCAGGTGAAAATTAATAGAAAGCTTTTGTTTACAAGTTATTTAACTGAATTTAGTTCTGTAAATTGACAAAATAACTGTGGTACATACCGATAAACGAAAGAAAGATGGAGCGCAATGCATCCTCATATGTGGTGCTACATCGTCATCAGTCTGACTGAGTCAGCTAAAGGCCATGTGCAGACACTAAGCAGACCAGAGATGTCGCAGCTCACACAAACATGAACTAATATGGCTCTGAAGGCATCACAAATCCCTCTCTGCTCCCTCCGGAGGATGCCAGCACATCTGCTGAGAGCTGCTGATTGTGCAGCTTTAACCAAAAGCACGGACGGCAAACTCTGCACGGAGATCCCTTTGTTGTCTCCGTGTGGTAGCTCTAATGAGCTTGTGCGCTTTACAGATTAGAGGATCTGCACTCCCAGGCATTAGTTTAAGGATTATAGTGACATTGGTGAATGATCTCTACTGAATGTGGCCCTTTGTTAACAGCTGAGTTTGGCCGGGTTGAGTTTGAGAGCCTAATCAACCACAGGGCCAGATATTACTAATAAGATAAGTGATCAGCCATTCATCACAACAGTTAATATAGTGATGAGAAGGAATACAGAGCTGCTTTCAGACACATACAACTTATATCATCAATGTATTAGATAAGCCTAGCATCTAGCTGCATTATAAATGTAGCACAATCATATGGGTATAGAAACATGTACACACTTCTCTAAAGCTAGTGGTGATTCAATAAATGTTTACTTTTTGTGAATTTAAAATAAGATTTAAACTAGCACTTAAGCACAACTCTGCACCTTAGCAGAGTAGTGCTTGAGCTAAATGTTAATGACATCACGCTAACTTTTTGGCAATGACAATGCTAGGTGACTATCCTGGATTTAGGGACAGCATGTTTATATATTCTGAAAATGACCAGGCATTAACCCATGACCTAGACATCAGTGGTTGTTGCCAAGCGGCACTCAAGCGGCACTCAAGGTTCAAATTATGTCAACTTGACCTGGATTGCTGCTGACCTTTCAAATGGGCAACCAATCACATGTCAGCTGTGCTAAGCTGCGCAAACTAGCAGGGCAGGTAGCCATAAAAACTAAACTTTGCAGTGAGAAAATTGCGTATTAGATGAATGCATCTTAAAAGGTAGGGTAGGTAAGAATGGAGAAACCAGCTCGAATGCGCTAGAATTTGAAACTACGCAGCCGAAAAAAATCTGCCTCTTCCTTCAGACTTCCTTACAGAGCCCCTCCTCCAACACACACGAACATGACCAATGAGGGCACGAGATAAGCTTGTGCACAGATGGAAGGCTGACAGGCAGGTAGGCCATCCAGTTATTTTAGCGGGCTGGCTAAAATGATTGGTCGTGCTTTTTACAGTACTACGGCTTCCACAGATGACATTTTTTTATGGATTTATTGTCAAAGCATTTAAGATATTCATTGCTATCGGGATGTTAAGAGCATTCCATGGAATATAACAAAAAGTGTTTCTGAAGTGAATTACCTACCCCACTTCAAGTGTCAAGTATGTATTAATTATTAGTTGAGCATGTTTTTGGTCATGAACCCAGACATATTGACCTGATGACGGCCCTAGATGAAAAGTGAATGGATCACCAAGGTATTTACAATTCACCCTGAGGAGAACACAATGCAAATGCATCTACTAAATACTATGGCAATCCATCTCGTAGATATGGAGACATTTAGTTTAGTTTTAGACCAAAGTAGTGGAATCTAAATTCATATTAGATTTCACATAAACTTGTTAAGATAACCTTATCATTACTTAACACCTAAACAGATTTAAAACACTGCAGAACTTCAAAAGGAATGCATTTCTCGTCAACTAAATCCAATTTCTAAAGTTAATTGTCTTTTTCAGGTGGGAGAGAAATTATCACTGTCAATTAAAAACACACAAAGAAAGATAAAGACATGCATTGACTGCATTATGAGAGTCTTTTGTCATTACTGCATGCCCCGATGCACTCAGTGTTGTAAAGTGAAGATGTTGAGGGGTTATTAACAACACAAAGAGTGTCCTGAAATGAAAAGAGAACATTTGACGGTAGATATAATCTGCCGCAGTCAGAAGTTTAAATTAAACTAATTTCCTTTGACTTTATTATTACCCAACTATAAATAACTTTATGATCTTTAATACAACCAATTCATTCATAGCTCCTCTTTGATGTGTTTTGCAGACAATGGCATGTCTAGCTTATTCCAACTACTATGTGCACAATACTGTTCTCACAATAATACTGAAGTGTGCCAACTAAAGAAGACAGTGGAAACATTTCCCCCTCAACAAATCTTCTTAGGCTTTCAAGCAATACACATTGTTCCAAAAGACATCAGCAAAGTCCCGACAGACAGCAGAAAGCAGCTGTAAACGTGTTGACTCAGATATCATGTAGAATACTCATGCTAAGGCTCTGTTGGTGTTTACATCACTGCATTAGACCGTAATCCCCTCTCGGGTGTTGATGACATTCATGCCAATCCTGCTAAAGCTCTGTATAACATTTCTATGAAACAATTCAGCTTCTAACTTTTAAATAACAGACGGTTGAAGAAATATTTAAATATATTTGAATGCAGTAAACAAGTTTTATTTAGCTTTTTGGCTTGAGACCCTTTTAAGCAAAGCAATGACTGCACTTGATGCACACTGTATTTTTCTCTTAAAGAAATAGCACTATCTAATAGTTCACTATGAAAAGATTGGAGAAAGTTGTAGGTAGCAAGCATTTTTTAATCTTTCTTCAATAAAGATGAATCATCGAGTGGCTGTGGTAGGGGGCGGCTGTACAGTAGCTCAGGAGGTTGAGCGGTGGCCCGTCGATCAATATCCAGAAGTGATCTTTGGCAAGACGCTGAACCCTTAACCAGGGACGGACTGGGACTAAAAATCAGCCCGGGACTATCGACCGGCCCACTTCGGTACCGCCGGCCCACCTTGGTACCGCTAGTAAATTGTCAGCGGGGGGGGGGCTAGTGACTTGTCCGACCGGCCCACATTGTCCGACCGGCCCACTTCAGTACCGGCCCATCGGGAATCGTCCCGAACGTCCCGATGGCCAATCCGCCCCTGCCCTTAACTGCTGTCTAGCACAGCCCTTTTCTCCTTTACTTGGTGTATATTTCTAATTGCCATCAGTAAAAACGTTCTGAAAGTCCCACAATTTACATTATGAGGAAACATTTATTTTTAAAGTCCTAAAATGTTTATATGCAGGATATAAACTTGCAAACTGTTACATTAAATTTCATACGACTTGCACAGTTGCAAAAACATATAGTGTACCTGTAGTCTCTAAAGCAGTTAACATTAATATCACATTTGTATCACTATGATTAAGCTCTTGAAGTCCTTGGTCAAGGATGGGAGAATATCCTAGGACTGCAAGTATCAATATAAGATTTGTTTTGAATCCAAAGTAATATCAGTATCATCCTCCAAAATGCAGTATTGAATAGCCTACAGAACTCAATTCTTTGCATCCTAAATCAATAGAAAACTTTTTTTGGTTCAACAGAACTTGTTGACTACTCTTTAGTTTATATCTTCACTGTGAATTCTACTCTTTTGGAAGCTTAATATTTTGAATCCAAAGTTATAGTCTCTCCAAAAGGTATGGCACACGGCTGAAAACGCTTCCTGATAAGTTATAACACGGGTACTCTCTGCTGAGCTGCAGGGACTCCTCGGCTTCCAGGCCTGCCTCATTCCATTCAGCTGACATCTCCCCCCGTGGTGGGAGATGGCCGCTGTTCACAGAGGCGACTCAGTCTGGCCATAGTTAGCAGCTACTCAGCGCTTTCATGCACACAGCTGCAGGAACTCTGTGGTCTCCCCTTGGACATCACATATGGAAACTGTGTGGGAGCATAAAGTGATCGTTCTCACTCCTGCTGTGACATCTATCACTGTGAGGTCCGTCGTTTTTCATCTGTTTGAGCAATAGGCTTGAAAAAACCTCTGTGGCTAGTCTATACAAATTCTTTAAATGATTACAAAAAGTTATTATGATATCCTTTCCTTATATCAGGGTAATTTCACAGGAAAACTGTATTTTTTATTTTTATATTTTGGTACAACTGTAGCTATGACTAAGTGGAGTAGAATATGGCAGCACTTACAAGGGTATCATAGTCAACTGGGAACATATTACAGAGGTTAATTATGTATCTGATGTGAGAGAATGCTGACCTCCATAGAGGGCATAAAGTGTACAGCTAGCTTAAAATAAATACACGATGTAGATAGATACAGTATATTTCAAACTAGCTGTCAGGGCACATTGAGGCAGCACAGCACACCATTTCTCTGCAGATGACAGGAAGAACAGAGTTGTCTGCAACTGATCATTATCTTTTTGAGATCCTTTCATGTCTGATAAAAGCAGGTTGGGTATTCATAAATGAGATGTTCCGTTGGATGAGATGAATGAAATTTGGCTCATCTGTGGGATTAACAATGGAAACCGAACATGTGTACAATGTGGCTAGCGTTACATGGAGAAGATGTTTTGCAGTGGCCCTCCATCTGCAGTAAAGCCGTCCACTTCACACATCATCTGCACCGCCAACACCATATCCCTGACAATAACACTCCCAGCTGCTAATCTATTATACAAATATGCACACTGAAGTCACCAAAGATTAAACTTGTCTACTTATTTATAACAACTTGGGATCAGTGTTTCTTCAGCTACACTAAGCAGGTCTGACTTCTATACTGTAATTGTGTACAGGGTTTGAGCCTCTCTTCTGATCTGTCCATGGTTTCCCTGATGAAAGTGTCGTTGGTTCCTCACTACATTATACAAATGCTGAATACTGTGGCCAATAACCGGTCAATTCCTGAACTGTATACGTCGTTAAAAGCAGGCCCCGGACCTGTTTACTGCTATAAAAGTTGCTTAATGGCACCTTAATCTGAAGAGGCCTTAAATGCAGAGTAATAAAGTCACCCGGCACTTCCGATGATTTTCCGCATCTATTGGCCTATTAAGTTAGCGCTTTGGGCTCGTTCACATAAACAGAAACACAAATAACTTTACGTGTTCAAACTGGGAAGTGGATTTACCTAAAAAAGATATCTGCTGATTTCCAGATGCCTCTCTCCCGAGGTATGTCAAAAGAAAAAAAATATTTGCATGGCCATTGGCATCACTATTCAGACCCGGAAGTTGTAATTTGCCAGTTTAGTCAATACAAAAATGGGCTTCAAAGCCTGGAGCTCTTTCTGGGGGCTTGAGCATCCAGGTGTCACTAAAGTAAATCAATGCTGCAGCAAAGACTGAATTATATCAATGCATCAGCTCATAAACTTCTAACAGGATCTTAGACTAAAGGGTACCACAGAGGAGGCTGCAGTCTAAAGTCAACTAATGGTAAATGGACTGCATTTTTATAGTGCTTTTGGAGTCTACAAAACACTCAAAGCGCTTTGCACACACGACATGCCAATATCACCCAATTATACAATAAGTTACACACTGATGTCAGAGGCTGCCATGCAGGGCGCCAACCTGGTTTCAAGGAGCGCTGAGGGGTTCATTGTCTTGCTAAGGGCCACTTTGACGATCTCTCTTCAGCGCTGTTGATGCGTGAAAGCCATCAACATTTTTTGCTCATGATTCTATTTGTATAAAATGTGGAAGGAAACACAGGGTACAACCAAATATTTACTACATGAGGTCATGTCATTTACAAAAGTGTTGCAGACAAACTCAGAAAAGGGAGAAAAAGAAAACAAGTTGCCTATCAGCAGAGTGTGTTTCCATAACAACCTCATGCAAATATCCAGAAAGCTATATCGTAGTTACAAATGCACCATTTTTACCAAATGTTTACCACTTCAATACAGCACAGTCAGCATCATTTGCAGGAAAGAGTTGGTGAGGTCAACAGAAAATATATTAACAATATCTGTTCCTTATAAGTCATTCTAAATATGGAAACTAGAAAAAAAGACTACAATGTTTTGGTTTCAAACAGGATTAAGATTTCAAATTGTTTTGTTTGCAGAAGAGATCTTTATCTTGAAGAGCTGTTTTTATTGTACTTAAGACTAAATACCAAACAGACACCTTAAAACCATTTCCAGCAGACTGATTTACTATTATAGTGAGAAGAATGATTTAAGATGAAGATGGATTTCCGTTGACAGGTCAGCTCAAACTAAAAAGTCTAAGAGTTTATCAAGAAGCGGCTGCTCTGTGATCTAAACACACTTTCTGATAGTGCACACACCCGGGAAGAGCAAAGTGATGTCATGCTTATCTGGTCACTGGAAACACTAGTTCATGTCAAACTACTGGATAAACATGTCGACGTTAAGAAAAGTGTGTTGTGTTGACAGTTCAGTTCAAACAGAGAAGTCCAAGAGTTATCAAGAAGTGTCTGCTTTGTGATTTAAACTTCTGCACGCAGCCTCAGAGGAGAGTTGATGTCATGCTTATCTGAAAATGTTAGTTCAGAAACAAACTACTGGATAAACATGTCGACGTTAAGTTAAACATCGCCATGCCATGTGTCTATTGGACTTCTTACTCAAAGGCAAATGGAATGTAATCAAAACTTTATATCAATTCAGTCATAACAATAAGCAAGAAAACTGTTTAAAGATAGGTTCACATTTTTATTTTACATAAAAAAGTTATAAGTAGCTGTCAATATTCCTGCTGCCCATACTGGCAGTGCAGAGATCATTTTCTCAAACTATTCCAATGTGAGAGATGTAGGTCAAACTACCCAGTCAAAACCAATGCTAATGAAGTATGTCCTTTTAGAAATGCAAGTAGAATGAAAAAAATAAGTTATAGCAATGTTGGTTAGACCAGACAGACATATCTCAACAACCATTAAATGGAATGACATGAGATTGTGTTCATATGTTTATGATGCTCCGAGGACAAAGCCTACTAACTGTTGATATCGCCATAACATTTGGTGGGCCCAATATTAATATCTTTAGTGGTCTTCTGACTTTTTACTCTAGTGCTGCCAGTAGGTTTCATTAGATGTTGACCAGTACAATGCTTTAACACCAAATACTTGCAAAACTATCCCTGTGTACTAGATCGTGAATATGGCATAATAAGTTATGTTAGCATGTTAACATTGTCTTTGTGAGAACAATAGCATTCTGCCATACGCATGTCTCCCTGCTGAGTCACTAGCATGGCCATAAACCCCTATTTGTATTGGACCAAGGAGCAAGGTATCACTGTCCAGGAAACCAACATGCTTTGCCTAATGTGATTGCTAAGGCTTCATATCACCTCCAGCTGAATTTTGACCTAACATTACAAGCTGTTTGTAAAGAATCTCTTCAGAAAAGATGTAAACTTATCCCTTGAGGTTTCAAAAACATTGACGTTCCAATGTAAATACTTCTCAGGGCCAAACCAAGCCTTGTTGCAAGGATGGAAATGCAGTCAACCACAAAGTGAATATGCCATAGACTGTGGCAAGCAACAAACCACCGAGTCTGCTGAACACGAGTAAAGTTCTTCCAAATATGAAGTCACATGTTTATTGGTTTTAAGCCCTTGGGGAAGAGATCTGTAACTCGATTGAGAAATCTTTGTTCTCTTCAAAACTGTCCAAAACATGAAAAGTGTTTAACCACAACACAGAAACCCAACATGTGTTGTGGTGTTAACTTTTATGTTTGACAAACCTGTTGTCAGACTGTTTCCTGGACTACTTCACTTATGCACGCCAATCAACATCTTTGATCCATTTAAAATATTAATATAGTCCTCTTTTCAGCAATACCAGAGGATTGCCAGGAAACTGGCTTAAGCAGCATGCATTTGACAAAAGGGTCAGGTCAACCAAATTGCAAAATAAACATTATCTTAAATGATCCCTACTGGTATGAAACCATGCATATAAGTTTTGTATTATTTGTTGAGCTTTGGAGCCATTTGTCTCTGGGATTTATGTCTCCAACCAAATGTTATGGAAGGGATGAGCATTTCTTTTGCTGGACTGAAAGCATGGGAAATAGTTAGAAATTGTGGTTAAATATGTATTTTGTAATATGGATGAAGTGACGCTTTACAAAGAGTTGAAACGGGAGAGCAAAAAGAAGATCAAACACTAAGCTGTAAGAGAAATTAATTATTGGAAAAATAAAATGAGTCAAGTCACTGAAGGGGTTTCCCACCTCATCAAAAGACCTCGCCTAAGCCACCCAAAACAATCTGCAGTTACCATGACTACACTGCTGCCATCAGATGTGGGAGGTGAGACATTTCCGTTGATGTTGCTCTTAGGATGATTTTCCCATGAATATCCTGCTTAAAACTTGAACTTTAGAAAGATTCTGTGCTAAACGTTTTGCATTAAAGGTCCCATGTCATGGCCATTTCTACTGATCAGAATTCCATTGTTGAGGTCTACTAGAATATATTTACATTGTTCAATGTTCCACAATCACATTGGTTTCTCATACAGCATCTCTGTATAGTATGTGTATTCACTCTGTCCTACACGCCTTGTTGGAGCTCCTGCCCCCCCCTCCCTATGAGCCCACTGTGCTCTGATGTGTGTTTATGTGTTACAATGGCGTTTGTTAGCAACCAGAAAAGGACACCAGTTGAGAATGCTGCGTGGGGTCTGGGTGCCTTGTTGGCGGGATGTTGCGGGGCTCACTGCTCCGCCCTTTGAGGCTCGAGGAGCGGACAGTGCGAGCTGTATTACTGGTGTTGTTTCCTGGTTGCTGCGTGGGGTCTGCGAGACAGTGAGACACCGCTCACAGCCAGGCTGTGAGTGTGTGGCGAACTGTAAGTGGAGATCCACGGAGCCACGGCTGAGAAAAGATACGGCTGAGTGAGTGTGTGTGTGTTAGGAGCTCCACGGATTGATCCATTTGGACCTGGGTATGGTCACTTTACACAGGAAGAAAAAAATGGAAAAAGAGAAATCTCCAACGAGGCGTTCTGGGGCAGCATAGACAGGTATTTTCTGTGTTAGAGTTTTACTCACTACAGGGTGTACTTTGAGGGTTTGTGACTTGCAGACCGTTTACATGCAGAAAAGGCTACATAACACACAAGGGGACGGGCAATAACCGGAAAAGCATGTCATGGGACCTTTAACTGATCAATCAGAAAGGAGCTGTTGAGGCTTCAGCTGCCCCAGGGATGGATTAACTGAAACATAGGTGATAGTGAATTTTTGCACAATAAGTAACTGGTTTCAAGAAGTGACTATTGATTTTCATAAGATTAGTTAATTAAATAAAGATGTGTTGCTCTTCACTGAGAAACTGTGTTTGCACCATATCCTCACACTTTATAGACCAAACTATCAAAAATGTAATCACCAAATCTAGGGATGCTCCGATTGATCGGCCGCCGATCGATATCGGCCGATATTCACTCTCTGCCAATCGATTGGTGCTCTCTATAAATGCTGATCGGGAGAGCCGATCACATGACGTAAAATACATGACACTTTTCTCTGTGCGCGGCAAAACAAGCTCGCCAAAATGGCTTCATCGGTCTGGCAGTATTTTAAGGTGTCCGAAAAAGACAGTAAAATAGTGGTATGCAACGTGTGTGAAGCAGAAATCCTGCAGCTCCACCCGCTGTGACGGACCGGTGAGCAGAGCGAAACACACACTGTTAGACCTAAGAGAGAGTGGCACCAGGGGCCCATGCAAAAAAAATATTTAAAAAATATTTTTTTATTCTTTTGGGGCCCCAATGGCAAGCAACCTAAATTAATTTGTCTATCCAATGACCTTGCTCCCTTTCATGTCATGTGATACTTTGCATGACGAGTGAACCGTTTCAATCGACCTGTACTGTAGCTAGCAGCAGCAAGTTATGTAGCATTATAAAAAATGTAATAGCTTGCATTTATAATGTACAAGAGCGGCTCTCAAAAGAGAAAGGACAAGAGAGAGTGTATGTCAGTGCGTGTGTGAGCGCATCAGCATGCGCTTATGTTTGGGGCGATGGGGCCCCAAAACAATATTTGCACCGGGGCCAATCACAACCTTGTTACGCCACTGGAGAGAGGGAGAGAGCGCTTCCGCTAATTTCTCCCGTGTTATTATCCAAAGTTAATGTAAACTTGAATAATGTACTTCATTTGAATGTAATAATTATGTTGGTTGTTGTTTGTGGAAGCGCCAGTGAATGAGCCCCATTAACTGAGTTTTAAACATCACTTTAAATGGAAGATCCCCATAGCCCCCACTCGATCGGTGATCGGTATCGGCCGATACTGATTCTGGCGATCGGCCCCAAAATTGGCGATCGGAGCATCCCTAACCAAATCCTTGAAATGAAAATAATTGTTAGTTGCAGCTTTTTTTTCCACTATTCACTCGATTATTTTACAATTGAAAATGCACTCCGTCTCATGCTCAGAGAATACTAGAAGACTATATTTTCCATAACTCAATTAATAACAGTCCACAAGTTGTCGTTCTGTACAGGTGTCATCATTTTAAACTGGCATATGTCCCTATAGTAGTATTTGTCCCTATAGAGTATTTGAGATTTGAACCCACTATACTTTACGGGTTGTTTTTAGAATCAGGTTCCGTTTGCCTCAAACTGCAATGAATCTCCAGGAGAACGTGACTGCTGTCTCTAGAACCATGGTGAGGAAAACACGAACATCTCAAACAGTGAGAGTGATGGGGCAAAGCTCAGCGGAGCGAGGGCCTCAACTGTGGATGTCGTTGCTCTAAACCAGATGTGCCGACAAGTCAGCCAGCTGCTGTTTACAACAACTTCTAAACAAAATTCAAAGTTTCATTACAGCTGTGGGCTACTTGTCCCTTTCATTTTATACTTTTAGAAACTTAAAAAAAGTTGTAAAAATGTTATTATTTGACTGGACATAGAGAATGGATATTGGCTCTTTTCCTTACGTTTTTTGTTCGTAACTGAATTTAAAAAGTCAAGTGTATACTGTAGATAAAATAATAAATGTTACAAGAATGTTTACATCCACTTTGAGGATATTATTCTGAAAGACTCAAGTTTCCAACTATCCAAAAGCAAACAGTAGTGTCAGTTAATATTTGACTTTAATACAGAAGACATGTTGAAAAATAGATGGTCCAGTTCAGAATATACGATACAGTAATGTATTATGATAATTGATCCCTCAATATGTAGGTACGTATTACTGATCACTATCACTTACTATTACTATCACTGTTGCAGCTATTAAGGGAGGTACTCATTTCAAGTGACTTTATATACTGCTAGATGGCATCATTTAAAACAATACATCCAAATATATGAGGTGATTCAAATTAGCTAGTAACTTTTGCTGTCAAACGTAGAGGAACAGAACTAAAAAGGAATACCATGTTCTATACTTAATATCATATTTGAGTAATATGTACCTAGTTAGACTGGGGATATCCATACACTTTCTAGTTGGTACATCTTTTTTGACACAGCACTGACCACATTTATTGTCCCAGATCAATGGTGAGAAATGACAATTTAGCATGTGCTAAATTAGACCAAAAAATAAGCAAACAGCCAGTCATTTCTTAGCACTTACAGTTTAAAACGTGTGCCCCTTGTTAACTCCGAAACAACTGCAGGAGATGAAATGGGTCCTGTAGAAGAATCCACCATCAATAGGTGACCACAAAAAGCCCAAAACAAGTGTAGAGTTAAATCCAAAAGCATCACTCATAATCCATAAAGACTGAGCATTCAGTAGCAAAAAGCAAAAAAAGATATTGAAGTAAACAATTAATTGATCTTAAGCGGAACAAATGTGTAGCGTTTGTTGGTGTAGCCAACAGTAGCTGATATGTGCATCTGCCTCACTGCAGGAAGTCTGTAAAAATAAAGGAGCCAAAATCAATACCGGTAATAAGCCATCAACTGAACAAAAGAGGTCAGTGCTTCCAGACAGAGAGGGATTAGAGCTGGCGTGCTCGTCTGGGACCGCCGTCTGAACGCTGCTGTCCTGCACATGGATGGAAGTTTTACTACAAAATGTGTCTACTCTTCTGTATAATCTACTGTCTCCATGAGTTAACTGCAACTACTTTTAAAGGATAGGGAATTCACTTTATCTGTTTACTCGTTTTTAAATCGTTTTTTGCAGGTTGTCAAATACACACATAATAATAATAATAATAATACATTACATTTATAAAGCGCTTTTCCTGGTGCTCAAAGCGCTTAAAACACATTACAAATGAAAGGTTAAGACCCATTTCAGGGCTGGTCAGTGAACAAGAGCATTTCAATTGATTTGATTTCATCTTCATTAAATCTGAAATGCTACACACAGAACATGTATTTGCCTTGTTTCTTTTTAATGGCATTTACAAAATCTATTTAGCTATAATAGACATGTTATCACATTTTTGATTCAATTATGGTTTCATTATTACAGTAGCATATTGCTGCCACCATGACTAAGCATCATCTTGCATTGCATTAGTCATGAAATGAATAACCTGAATTTCAAATTATGAATTTTAACTGGAAACAATAAAAAACCTTCCTTGAAACATTTATACTTAGTTTTTTTCGACATAGGGTGAAAATCAGCTAATAAAGGGTTGGGTTGAGTTTAAATGATTAATGGCAAAATAATTGGAAGCAAAAATGTTTTACAACACCAGCTAACCTTAGGTTTATTTACAACCTGCACAGTATGAGAACACATAACTCTTGTTTCTCTGAAGCGAAGTCATAGGAAGCACAAGGTCCTGTGTTAAAGGAATTCTGTTGTAAATATTCTGTGTTCGTGTTGTGAGCAGGTCGGAGGTAAATCAGACATGGATACCCTCTTATTGGTGCCTCTGATCCATGTCCTTACGAGTCAGCCTCAAAGGAATTCTTTGAAAACAAATCTTTTACCGACTGATTTATATTTCTGGTCCTAACAAAACAACCCAAAACTTTAGTCAATCCTCCATTCTGGTTTGACAGTGATAGACCCTTATGCAACCTTAAGGACCAAAACAACAGTCCCCGCTCTTTCACTGGAAATGTTGGTTGTGATTCCACCTCTGGGGTTATGTAGAGAAAGACAGTTTATAAATCAGGAAACTTTGACCAGTTTTCCTGTCTTTCTCTGAATCTGAGTGTTAAATGTTTCCTCAGAGTATCATTACTTTACTTCATATTCCTACAAGGAATACATGGACTATTTGAACTGTATTTCCATGCATTAGTCATGAGACAGATGTGTTTATCAGGCCCAAAATCAGAGACTGTATATATAAAATTGCCCAAAATACTACCCCAGGGTTTTTTCTAGAAAAATATAGTATGAGGCCACCAACGTCACTTCCGGACAAAAGTTTCTTCTTGCCTAAAAGCTGCGTAGTAATATTTTGCACCTGAAACAACAAATAAAACTAGAGTTACGGTTACTTTACATCCTCTACAGAAAAAAGGAGAGTAAAAGAAACGATCCAATTCAGAAATCCCAGTTTAACGGCCCGTCCACACAGCCGCGTTAAAAAAATCTTCCAACGCTTCTGCCCATTGACTTTGAATGGGGTGACGTCACTTTGCCTCACTTTTCGCCGAACTGCATTGTGGGGAAGCAAAGCGAAGATTTCCAGGATTCAAAAGTTGAGCAATGTACAACTTTTGAAGCTGAGGTGGAAGCGTCAGCCAATCAAATCCCGTTTATGCAAATCTGACAGTACAAGCGCTAGCCAATCAAACCGCGTGCACGCTGAGAGTGACATACTGCAGTTCATTTTCTATATTCCTAAAAATGGAGGTGAAATTTGTAATTGCGGTAGCAAATCACCCGGTTCTTTATGACCAGTCCCTATTAACTTACCGGGATACAAACCGGAGGAACCAGGCATGGAGGGAGGTGGCAGAGACAGTGGGTGAAACTGGTAGGTTTTCGCCTGTTTGGGGATTTTATATCCAGTTTACTTCGTTTTAACATTGCTATTGCTTTGTATGTCGGGGAGGGAGATTCATGTGATTGGTTGTTGGTCGCGTTGCTCGCAAAAAATCCCCAAGCTTCAGATACGCCCACCTCCAAGATTTTCAAGATTTTTTTAACGCGGCTGTGTGGACGTACCATAAGTGTAAGTCTGCCACTCGTCCATCGGCAGACCGACGGACATCGATCCCCTATTTATTCAGAGCTCTGTAAAAACAAAGCTGTCTCTGCCATCTGACGGTCTATTTGACACGAGTTTCATATTTTTTGAGTAATTATAAAAATGTTGACAAACAGAAATATGGTTTTCTGGCATCACTTTTACATATAAAAGGGAAAACCAGCATTTTGGTATGAGGGCGCATGCCGAAAGTCAGAGGGCGCAGCGCCCCTGTTAACCGGTTGAGACTCCATTTCTCACTGCAGCTACAGTAATACTTAAGAGGCTTCAAAATGCACCAACAGCTTAGTCATAGTCTTAATTGTATTGATCAATTAAGACACAATAATTGTTTTAATTTAACAAACATGCAATGGTTACAGCTTTTCAAAAGAAAACTATGCTGCCTAGTCAATATAAAATGTTTGAAAATTCACAGTATAATGTATGTCACTTCATGACTGTAAGTTTGACAAAGCAAACTATTTGAAAACGTCATCTAACAAATTCTGACATTTTCAAATGTTTCAATGTTGGTAAGGCAGTGTGCATGTTGATGCATTAGTAATATGTAACTTCAGCAGTGACCAAAGGCCAATAAGAAAACGGGCATGATTCTCCCCTGTGAGAGCAAATCATGAAATTGTCAAAACCGGTTGTGTTTGGCCTGTTTCACTGATGACTAGATACTGGGAACAACAGGGCCCAAGAGTTCAAAACTTGTTATCCCTATCTGATCAAATCAGATTTGGATTTTGGGGAGTTCAAAACCAAAAAACAGGATTAGGATCACTTTGATATCCGATCAGATCATGAAATCCAATCCAAGCTTTAATCTGGATCAAATCTTCAAAATGGGGAGTTCAAACCGACAACACAGGATTGGGATCAATTTGATCCCAAAAAACTGGATTATCCTGATCCCACCAGAGGGGTGGATTTCCAGTGGATTACCAGAGCAAAATGTACTGTACAATTTATTTAAAAATATGTTTCAATATAAATAAGATGGCAAAGTTTGTTAACTGAAATAATACACCATGTTTAGCCTTCATGGGAAATCAATTTTATTTTTCATTTTTTGTTCACGTTTGTGGTGGCCTATTTTGTTTTCAACCAAATGTTGATGACATAAATGTTTATGCTCATAAAAGTATCACAACAAAGATTGTCAATCACAAATGTAATTTAGATTAAAGAAAAAATATCTTCAACAAAAAAACAGTCCATCATCTGTCATCACCTTTCAAACGTAAGTGCGGACAATAGAAGTCTCTGCAATGTGGTCTCTTGTCTTCCTTGTATTATTTTTCATGTCCACTAGATGGTGCTCGGTAGGATTAAAGCACTGATATTCAGGATCTAGTCATCTTGAAAAGTCGTAATCTGGATCAGGGTGATCCTATCCTGAATTGCTTTGAACTCCAGGGACAAAATCTGTCCGACTTGTCTGATCCTGGATCACAAAAAATGGGATTTCAAAATCTGATCGGATCTGATGGAGATTAAAAGTTTTGAACTCTTGGGCCCAGGAGACCAGAATGCATCATTTAGGCTAATATTTTCTATTTACACCAGACTTCTTTTCACTCGTAATCCAGTCAGTCATTTCTCGTCCAAGTCCTTTTGTCAATCAGATAGCCCTGAAGGCTGATGTCTGTATTTTCTTTAAATATTTGGTTACCAGGGAAACCACTGACAGTCTATCAGTATACATTTGTTTTGAACAGGCCTCTCACTCTGCATTTTTGGCTCATCAGTACATTGTGAGTCCAACAATAACATTTCTGCATGTTTTGGTTGAAATTAGCAATATTTGACTAGATGATGCTAAGCTCTTAGTGCTGTTCCAATAAGTCAGCAGTAGCAGAGTTTATTCTGCAAGGGCATTGCTGTTGTATTGCAGATGTTTATTTTGGCAAAGAACAACTGTAATTTATAACTTTACATACAACACCAGAATTGTACTTTAAGAGCTAATAAACTAGTGCAGTCAAAGGCAGAAATGTAAGCAAGTTTTTAGAAAGGTGGCCGAGGCCAAAATAAATCTCATTATAAAAACAATCTTAGGAATCAGGTTGTTGTATGAGAATGTTACTACGGGAAGATCAAGCGTGAGACAATTCTGATGCATTACTGGATAGTTTCTCTTTATTTGGGTTGCCAGGTTGTGTTAAACTCTCTTGACTGGTGGTGTTTATCCTCTCAATTATTAACAATTTCCGTAATGTTGTAGACTGATAATTATTAGTCACTTTCTCATCAAGTCTTCAGTTATAAAAATGGAAAACTAAATTAAATGTATTAGGTCTGCACAACACTTTTACCCTAAATAAATACATTCTAATTTAGAGAAATGTTAAGATTTAAAGAAAAAAGCTTGCTGGAAAAGGATGAACACCAGTCAATGGATTTTCCCCAAACTAACAAACCAAAAGTTGATCTCATTAATGATTGATAATTATAAAGCAATAATACATTGTTCATTGATATTAAGGCTATTTTTTTTTTTAAACTATTTTTTACCCTGATAAATTGGTTAGAATATTTAGGATGGAGGAAGTTATCTAAAATCCCTACTTGATTTAGTAATGTATTCCTCTTGAGGAATACACTGCAGTTAATAGACTGCAAACGTTTGTCGATATGTTAAAGTTAACTAATATTGTAAAGCTTTTAATAAAAGGTACTGTTTTTCTACCAAGTCATGGACGGAAGGTTTTCTTACCCACTGTAGACATTTACCAGGCTATCAATATATCTCTTTGTCTGACTGTGGCAATCTGATTCATTATGTATGGATATAAACATGTTCCTCTTGTCTACAGGAGTCTTTCCAAAAAGAACAAAGAAGCCAAAGGAGGCCCTGCAAGATCTCAGACCCTGTCAGGAAATTGTTGAACAAGACTGAACACTAATAAAACAATCTGTTCGAAGGATGTCACTTTTTTTGAGAAGATGATGGCTTTTAAGATAATAATACTGCTAAATTGAACAACAGCTATTAAAGTTTAGTATTGATCATATTCAATGATAATCAAATTGCTCGGTTATTTGATTCCTGAAAAACATTATTGATTATTGCTCAATCTGATTTAGCCTAGCAGTTAGCACATTATTTGACAGAGAGTGGAAAGTGGAAACAAGCCCATCCAGTAGTGTCAATAGGTCCACTGGAGCCCAGCAAGATGAGTCATGTGGTGAAAAAAATAAAAGAAACAGTAATGAAATGTGGAATTCTTGACTCATAGTACAGTAATAGTTGGCCATTTCTGTCAACTAAATATATCTACTTTAATTATTAAAGTCACAGTAACTCAATTCCTGTGTTTTTTTATTACTTACTAATATAAATAGTGGCACTCTATGGCAAACACAGCTTACTTTAAATCTTAGTTTAAAAAAAATATTAAAACTAAAACCGTTGGCTTAATGTTAATTTACATGTTCAAGTTTGCAATGACACTTCTTTTACAAATGTCCTAAAAGATAAATAAATGTTTTAAACATACAGTAGGACTAATGAACTACCGTATATGTTAGCACAGCCCCCTGATACCACAGTGGTTCATTCTGTGCAGTTAGCGTGACAGTATCCTCTCTTTTTAATTAGTATTGACAAGACCCCAGGGAGTGACCTGATTTCAATGCAAGCCAGCCAATCAGAGTTCTTGTTTACTGAGTATTCTCCGTGGTTGACTGAATGTTTTAACAATAAGGAATCTGAATGATGTTTGTGATTTCTAAACATGAGACATTAAGGACGATTTTATATTCTTACCCTCTGAGGTCCTCAAAAACGGTCAGTAGTCAACACACTTTGTTTGTCAAAGGATTAGCATTGTGATGTATGAGTATTGATTCACAATAATCTATGGTACCATTAAACACTGAAGTGTATATGTCATGATTCTTATATCTATAAATCATGAATAGCGGTTGATTTTCTCACAGACACAAATAGCACAACAGCTGAGGCATTTTCATTGTCTTGAAACATGCTACAAAACTCTGACCGCAACTCACTTGGCTAAAACTCAAGCAATAAAAAGCATCCAGGACACGGAAACTGTGGCTCCTGCAAAGTCTAGCTAGAATTGTTTTCAGATTTATCTCCCACCGCAAACTCCCAACATATGACCATTTGACTTGCTTTTATATTTGTTGACTCATCTACAGTGGTTGTTGGGTTTCTCTAGTCTAGATATCTTAATGTCCAGTGGGCCGTACAATAATCTAATATTGAGGCCATTTTAGTTGAGTGCACTGCTTCCTGGCAACAACAGTGTGTGGTGCTTTAAAGACAAGGACTTGAAATATGACTTTCAAAAGTATGAAGACTAAATAAACAGAGGAACTGCCAGGTGTTACTTCTAATCCGCCTTGACTAACTGCCAACAAACATTCGAGACAAGGCATGCCATCACTATCGTCATTATGAAAATATGTCTTCATCTCAAGGGTGACGAGTGCAGCTTTTCGTCAGCCATGAACGATGACACTTAAAGCTGAAGTAAACAGTAATATTCGATTATAATTTTGGTTCGTATAGAGGTCATTTTGATCAATGCATCATTCATAAAAAATAATGAATTATATAGTTCTTTAAAAATAATGGGTTGTTGAGCGCCCACCACTTGGTATTTTTTAATATAAACTTAACACAAAAAGTACGGAAATTTGTGTTTGGTAGATTATTTCTTTGTGGTAGCAATGCTTCTTGGCAATACATCTTATCTTAATCAAAAAATGCTGGTTGAAGAATGGGATGCCACCCAGCGTTTCCGACAGGCGGGCGTCTTGCCGTCATTTGAAAACAATTTGAGAGAAGATCGAGAGTTTTTATCGCTTGAAATGACGAAAAGGAAAAAGGACAAGGACATCCCTCTGTTGGAGGAGCAAAGGAGTCTGGTGGGATTCTTTTCGCCGCCAGCAAAGCATGTTCCTGTGGCGGAACAAAAAAAAACACCGCCACATTTTCCAAGGACCATGCCAGGAGGGGTGTCCCTGTCGGCAGGGAGACGTAGAGAGATAGTATATATAAGGGATGGCGCAATTCAAACTTGTGAGTGTGAGCAGGCTGGTGACAGCATGAGGAGGAGAGGCTGTGTGGCTGTGTTTAGTTCTTCCACACGCTACTGAGGCTGCTTGTTAAATGAATACATTGTTAATAAATAAATTGTTGACAATATGTCTTTATTCATCAGACTTCAAATCATCCAATCCAGAATCCACCAAACAACACCAAGCAAGAGTAAGCAGCAAAAAAAGCTGTTAGGCATTGGCAAAGGAGATTTGTCACATTTTTCATGGGCTCACCCCACATACTCAGCTCTGCTGCTCATCCCACAAATGCTTGTTCCACACAGATGTGGTACCATTGGAAAGGTAAGAAAACAGGCTTTCCAACGGTATAAGATTGCTGAAAAGCGTTGCTACAACATATCAAATCATGTACGAAACACAGATTTCCTTACTTTTTGTGTTAAGTTTATATCGGCATATAATAAGGCAAAAGGAGGAAAAACTTGAAAAAGAACAGAGATAGTACCATCCAAATGCCAATCCATCTTTTGGATGATGTCGTCCTCTGGATGTTTGTACAAAAAATATGGCAATCCATTCAGAAGTTGTTGAGATAATCCAGTTTGGACCAGAGTGGAAGACGAACACCCAACACATCATCCACAGTCCTCCACCCTCTTCCTTCCTGCAGACCACCTCATTTTAAATGAATGCACTTCATTAACTTTACAAGCACTCTCCAACCACAATCTTTCAAACAGCCACATATCTAGGAAATGAGCCCAGTGTCTCAGCTTCTCGCCTGGGTAAAATTGCATTACACAAAGTATTTCAAATGGTGACATCAGACATCAGATGTTGCTAATGGATGTATTATTTGTTAGGTCAACTCCTGTCTGACCTTAGTGTCTGGAACAAAAAATGTGTTGTTGGGTAAAAAAAAAAAGCTTTTCTAGATTGGAAAAATTGTGTAGAAAACGATTAGCTATGTTAAAAGTTTGCAAATTGTCCCACGTATATTTTTTTCCCAAATTAGTGTTTATTTACCCTAAAAATCGAGTTTCACTCTTTTTACACCTTTCACTATATCTCAGCCATTATTGCAGATAACTGAACAAATAAGGTATCCAGATCCATGTTTTGATAGTCAAAGATCACAATAAAACTATTCCCAAAGTGATCACATGTATCTGTGGCATGCTAGTATACACAGCGTTGGCAGTAGTGAAAATTCACGCCTTTTTTCCCGCCAAAAACAAACAAGTAGCTGACTTGGCTACACACACACATTCAACATTCAAACAAACAAGGTAAGTAGCTAACTCAACTAGACTCATGTGTTTTGTATAGGTTTCTAGCTTAATTGTAGTTAACATATCATTTTGCCGCCCAAAGTAGGCTACACACTAGAACATGTGTTAGTGTTATTCTGCCCTGCAGAGGCTAACTGCAGTAAAATATGGTAAACTATTAGCTAGCTAACATTAGCTAACTAACTAACAGTGACGTGAATGAGGGATAGCTAATGGCGTAGCTTGTTGAATAAAGCTATTAGCTAGGTAGTGCTAGGTAGCTAGCTAGCTGTACAGATAACTAGGCTTAATGAACTCCTAAGCTAGCTAATGTTAATTTAAAAAAGGCAGTAATTGTAATGCAAAACTGCAGGGCAGTATTCTTAACCCGTTAAGCCTGATTGCCCCTGGTATCACAGTGTCCCAGGGCTTGTTAAAATGTAACAACCTATTAACGTTGCATACCCACTTAACGGGAAGAAACTAAGCTAACAGATGATAATAACAAAACACAATTCCAACACCAAGCATCTAAATCAGCACCTATGAACGCTAATGCCACATTAGCACATGACTGGCAATTTTTCTACTTCATGCTATCTGCACAAATGACATATCATATGAAAGCTGAGATTCATCAGATTCCATTGGTATAAGTCTCATCACTGTACGACAAAACTCCCTGAACTAGCAGCCAGGAAAGAGGGTTTCCATCATTAAGGGATAGTTTTCACTATAAATAGTGTGGTTTTTTTAGGCGGAGATTAGAATCATTTTTTACTATGTTTAATCTGAATTTACTCTGACACAGCAATATCTATATTGATTCTAACACTTCTACAGCCAACTCACAGGTGTATCATTGCTTTGATAAAAAATATTATTCATATACCCCTTTAAGCTGTGAAGATATAATCATTCATTCTGGGCATGTCATTTTCGAGGCCTGAAAAATAGGTCCAGGGCTTAACAGGTTAAACTGTGGAACATGATGGCTGCTCTCAGAACATCCGTTATAATTTTCAAAAGTTCTGATTGTATAACAGGGTGTCTTTCGGCGCTTTCACACCGGAGTACTTTTCCCACAATAGTTCCGATATAGTTCCGAAAAGTTGCGTTCACACCAAAAAAACAGGGACTTTCGTGGGAGAAAAAGGTTCGTATTTCTGATTGGCTGGGCGGATTGCAAACCACGCCTCGTAAAACTCCAAAAAAGTTTTGTGAATCCGCCATTTTATTTACTTCGCGTTAGCATTGTTAGCATTAGCATTAGCCCAGTTCACAAACGCAGAGAGACTAACTTATGGCAACACAAAATAAAACATGGGAGCGGTGGAGATGAGGAGGTGTCGGCGTTTCTGGCGATTTAGTCGGAAGGCTTCAGAAGCTGCTGGAAAGACTCCAAGCAGCTTCTACTGAAGCCAGTCCCCAACTCCGGGGACTTCCGGCCGGGGACTTCGGGTGGCAGTATACGCCGTGAAGTTGTGCGGCCTGCCGGTAAACCCAAAGCAGAAGAAGAAGAAGTGATGTCAGCGGCGTCATTAGCCTAATCCTCCCTCTGGGACTTAATCCGGTGTGAACGCGATCAGCTCTTTAGTTAATCAGAACTAGGGATCGACCGATATGGCTTTTTCAAGGCCGATACCGATTATTAGTAATCAAGGAGACCGATAACCGATATTTGGAACCGATATATATATATATATATATTTGCAGTAAAATCAGAAAATCTTGGTGTCAAAATGTAGAATAACACAAACTCCAACACAACATCTTTTAAATGCATTTAAGCATATATTATGTTTAACTTTTAAACATCTTACAACTGGTTTCCTCTATGTGCCCTTTTCTTTAGTGCATGAGTTAGAGAGAGTCAAGAAGTGGGGCTGCAGGCTGACATGCTTAACTAACAATAATGCTTAATTTATTATATCAAAACAATGCCGGTGTATCTAGCATAAAATCCCAATAAGCTGCTAGCAACTGCAAAACACTAGTGCTAGCTAATGTTTTGCAAACTATTACAAGTGAGGCTATTACAGTAGACCTAACGTTAGTCTAGTAGCCTCACTTCTAATATTTTGCTAAACATTTGCTAGATACATGTTGGCTAGCTAATGAGCTTCACATGTCAACCTGAAAAACTCAACCCCACCCCCCCAAGGCCTGGCTGGAAGGCCTGGAATGTCGGAAGAGAAAGACGTGAATCCAGGAATGGGGACAGCTGGAATGCGGAAATGGAGGCGATGAGGGAAGTAGCGGAGGAAAGAGACGGGAAAGCAGAGAAAAGAGACGATATGGAGAAGAAGGCAACTGGGAAACTGATAGAATTCGATCATAAGATTGTGGTGCTTTTGCAACTTCTGCATAGGGGATTGGGATGTTTATTGAATTTCGGTTTAACACATGTATGGCTCTGCCGCTCAGCGCTGCTGCTTGCTTCAGTCTGTGTCTGCGTTCTTTCGCACCTGCCTGTAATCTGAGAAGGTCCCGCCTCTCTGGCTGGCTCCCGCCCGGAAAATCTTCAGTGTTGATTGACACTCCAGTATTAGCCTATCAGAGAGCGCTGTGGGCGGGACATTGCTCGTGTACACAGAGTGGTGACTGCAGCCAGAGAAACGGCCGCATCAGAGCCAAAGTTTTATCGGCAATTTGATAAGAAAAAGGCCGATACCGATAATCGGTCAAATGCGGGATATCCCGATACCCCTAATCAGAACTAAAGAGTTCTGATGAACTACGTTCTGGGAAAAGTACTTGGTGTGAAAGCGTAGATCGTCCAGCCCACAAATGCTCGCCAAGTGTCTGCATCCTTCATGTGCCATCCATGTCTGATCATGGTCCGTTTACACCCCTCACTAAAATTAAAGGAACAGCTATAGAAAAACTACAACAGCTGCATGAAATCCGGGACCAACGTCTCCACCAACCACATAAGTCCCCATATTGTATGCAATCAGTGTGTGACCAGATCCCTACAACTCTCTCTGATGACCTGGAAAGTGTTGGGTATCACCGCAACTGTTATCAGCGCTTTACTTGCAACCTTCATCTTCTGGAAGATAATCCAGAACGAGAACCATCAACCTCACAGTGGAATCACTCCCCACGTAAATTGTCCTTAGGGGGTTCTGCGAGACCCATCTTCCCACCAGAATGCATTTTTTGCGACAAAGTTGAGATCAAAGATGGTCATCGTAAAACTGAAAGACCTAAATACTTCCCATCTTATAAGAACAAAGAAAATGCATGGGAGCAAATTGAATCACGGGCTGAGAAAATGGGTCTAGTTTGACTTCAAACGACAAGTGAAGGGCAAAGACCTCTTTGCTTGTGAGGCTAAACACCATCAGTGCACCAACTACGAGCGCAGCAGTATTCTTAAAGCAGAAGCTAAGGATACTAACCAAGCTTTCATGTCAGCCTCCCATGAAAAGGCATTTGTTAGAGGTACTGGAACACATTGGAACTTGTGTAGTCCAGCAAAATGAGGTCCTACAGCTATCTTCCTTGTGCTTGCTGTATGTGGAAGAGCTGAAATTGAATGGGTACGAGAACACAAATTATCGCTCAGAGAAACTTCTGAAACGGCTACAGAAAGATCCAATCAAGGAGCCTATCCAGTTTACGAGAGTTGACCACGATAATGCTGATGCCATTTCTTTCTGGCTGGTGGACAGCTTGAAAATCACGGTATCGAATGCCGTTGCACGAGCTTACACTCTCGGAACCACAGACAAGTACAAAAACGTTGCTCTCCTACTTCGCCAGAATATTCTGCAGGCTTTCAGAGAGTCCAAAAACCTACAGTGGCCGGCAACAGCTGACAACATGGAGCTCACTCCTGAAAATCTCCTACCCACAGACCTCGTCCGGTTTCTCAGCATGGTTATGTCTGGCAAGGAAGACATGAAAAGATGAAGCGTCTGGTATTCTCCATTGGGCAAGACCTGTGCCGTGCAGTGTCAGAGGGAGAATGGAAGTTACCAAAACACATTCTATTCTGTGTGACTGTCAGGCACTTGTTCAGAATCAAGCAGCTCACCACAATATTACACAGGCTTGGCCACTCTGAGAGCTACGGATTTGGTTTAGAGTTGGAAACTGCCCTGGCAAAGGTCCTGGACAAAGTCTCATCCTATCGGACACCCGCAATTGTGATAGGAGAGGGGAAACCTCACAGTGTGTGTGGCCTGCCGCCTGCCGATGCTTACGCTGTGTGTTTTTGTACTGTTTTTGTCATGCTTAATGCAAAATGTCAACTCTCTACTGGTGTACGATCGCCAAACACTGCTGGACCTTCGGTTTTCTGCCATTAATCCAGCAAAGTCTACTCGTGGTGGAGATAAAACGCTGCCTCCGTTTTTATCAGGGGGACCAGTTTACCTATGCCGCACCCCGGCTCCACCTACCCGCTGTAAACGTCACCGCCGCCAGGGAAAACGCAGTGGTCGACTGGTGAGAATGAAGGCTTCTTCAGTTCATCTTTTCTCTCATACTGAGTATGAGCCTCGTCTCTCTTTTTCGAGGCGCTTCCTGGACCCTGTCGACGCGTGGCTGGTACCTGTCGACGACCCGGATGAGGCATTCACGCACCACGGGACCTGCTCCCCTCATCCCCGCTGCCGCGGGGTTAATCCGCATAACCTGAGGTCTCTGTGTCGGGCTCCCCGGACCTCTAACGCCGCCAATCTGCCGGCCCCTGCCAGGTTTGGCCTGGTCAATGCAAGATCGCTAACAAACAAGACTTTCGTCCTAAAGGATTTCTTCACTTCCAAGGGCTTGGATTTCCTATTCGTGACTGAGACATAGCTCAGTATTAGTGAGTCCAGCGCGTTTACCGAACTTGTACCGCAGCATTGCTGTTATTTTAACTCTCCGCGGACGTCAGGCCGAGGTGGAGGCATAGCAACTGTTTTTACGAGTGACTATAAATGCCAGCAGCTTTCACTGACATTTTCACCCGGCAGCTTTGAACTGAGCGTGTTCGAGCTTGGTCGCTCTCATACAGTGCTGTGTGCTGTGGTCTATAGACCTCCCAAATACAATAAGGGATTTTTAAACGATTTCTCTGACTTCTTGGCTGAAATTATGCCAAAATATCGTGTTCTTATTGTTGGGGATTTTAATATTCATGTGTGTTGCCCCGACAAAGGACTTTTTAGACCTTGTTGATTCCTTTAATCTTGTGCAGTCTGTGTCTGGCCCAACGCAGGAACGCGGACACACACTTGATCTTGTTTTATCTTATGGTTTGCCGGTTCTTAACCTGGAGATTTGTGACGCCTTTTTCTCTGATCATATGCCTGTATTATTTGATGTGAGTCTTGCTTGTGAAACAGTTAAACCGCGCGCTGCTCCTTGGCGCGCTCGCATTATTAACCCCTCCACTGCTGGTCAGTTCTCTGTCGCTTTTAAACAGAACTGTGTGAATCGGGAACCTATGTCATCTGAAACGGATGAGCTTAGCTCATGGTTTCACTCTACTTGCAAAGCTGCCATAGACACTGTTGCTCCTTTAAAAACCAGGCAACCTAAAACTAAATCTGAGCCTTGGTTAAATGACACGACTCGGGCTGTCCGACAGGATTGCCGTAGAGCTGAGCGTAAATGGAAAAAGGACAAACTGCAAGTTTCATTTGAAATGTTGAGGGAGTGTTGGCGTTTCTATCAGATCACTGTGAAAGAGGCAAAAAGCAAACTTTTATCTGACATCTTTCTGTCAAATCGTCATAAGCCACGTGTTCTGTTCCAGACTATTGATTTGGTCCTTAATGCCCCCCAGAATACCGTTATGGAGACCTCTACCGCGGTCTGTGAAGATTTTCTTCACTTTTTTATTAATAAGGTAAACTCCACTAGAGCTCAAATCTCTGCTCCTGCAATTGACCCCTCAGTTCCTGCACCGTGTTCTGCTGTCTTTAATCAGTTTGAGCCTGTAGCTCTGTCTTTTGTACAGGAGACTGTCTCCAAGTTAAAGCCCTCTGGTTCTCCAAATGACCCTGTCGCGCCTCGACTTTTTAAAGAGGTTTTCCCCACTGTTGGACCATCTGTGCTGGCAGTTTTAAACAGCAGCCTGCTCTTAGGGAAGGTCCCCGAAAACCTGAAGCATGCAGTAGTGCAACCTCGTATTAAAAAACCCAGCCTGGATCCCACAGTTCTGGCTAATTTTAGGCCCATTTCCAAAATGCCTTTTATGTCAAGATTGTCTACAGTCAAATTATGTTTTTTCTGGAAGAGAACAACATACTGGAGGTTTTTCAATCCGGTTTTAAAACTATGCGCAGCACTGAAACAGCGCTTTTAAGAGTCTTTAATGACATCCTTTTATCTACTGACTCTGGGGACTGCGTTGTGCTCCTACTTATTGACTTAACTGCTGCTTTCGATACAGTCGACCATGACATCCTGATCTCCCGCTTGGAGAAGTGGGTGGGCATTGAGGGGAAAGGTTCAGGTCATATTTAAAAAAGGACAGAACTTTCTCTGTCAGCCTTGGTGACTCCGAGTCATCCTCTGCTCTACTCCTTTATGGGGTCCCACAGGGCTCAGTATTAGGCCCCCTGCTATTCTCCCTCTATTTGCTCCCTCTTGGGTCCATTTTTAGAAAGCACGGCATCGCATTCCACTGCTATGCTGACGATAGCCAGATTTATGTCCCTCTAACAAAGAAGGAGGGTTACTCAATTAGCCCACTGCTAAAGTGCCTAGATGACATAAAGGCCTGGATGGCGTGCAATTTCCTTAAACTCAATGAAGGAAAAACAGAAGTAATGGTTTTTGGTAGCACCACTGACACCACTTCTGTAGACCTGGGTTCCTTGCATCAGTACACCAAGCCCACCGTTACGAACCTTGGTATTAAAATGGACCGTGAACTCAAACTTGAGTCAGATTAAGTCGGTGGTAAAAACAAGACTACTGTAACTCTCTTTACATGGGGGTCAGTGGGTCCTCCCTCGCACGACTGCAGCGGGTGCAAAATGCCGCAGCAAGGCTCTTAACTGGCACACGGAAGTATGACCACATTTCCCCTGTCTTAGCTTCTCTCCACTGGCTGCCAATTTATTTTAGGATCCATTTTAAAATTCTTTTATTTACTTTTAAATCCCTAAATGGCATGACCCCACCATACCTTGCTGAGCTGCTACAGCATTACACGCCGAACCGCCCTCTCAGGTCAGCGGACCAACTGCTCCTGAATGTGCCTAAAACCAGGTCAAAGCTCAGAGGGGACCGTTGCTTCTCTGTAGCGGCTCCCAAACTGTGGAACGCTCTGCCCCTGGAGATCAGACAGGCCTCCACACTGCCTGCTTTTAAATCACTTCTTAAAACCCACCTCTTCTCCTTAGCGTTTTAACATTTGGCGTTTCAACATCTTTGGAGTGTTGCTTTTTTGCATTTAAATAGTTTTTTGTTTTTACTTGTACTTGTTTTATGGTGTGTGAGCTGAGCTGTGTTCTCTCCTCAAATGGCAAGGTAAATTGAAAGCCCATATTAAAAGTGATTGATGGTTAAATTATACTCTAAGTGATTATCTGTGATTTGTGTCATTGTTGATCAAAGTGCAATGCCCCATCGTGTATCAGGTTGAGGTACGTGAGCTCCCCACAATCTACAGCAACCAGGAAGAGACTGATACAAGGGTGGTACTCTACCTTCATCATGCTGCTGCCCTTGGGTACAAGAATGCTGTAGTCAGAACACCTGACAGATATCTTTGTGATTCTTCTTTACCACGCTCATGCCATCAGGCTGACTATACACCTGGATACGGGGTCAGGGAAACATAGACAACTTCTCAACCTCTCTGAGCTCGCAGAATCCCTGGGAGAAGACTACTGTGCCACACTTCTTGGATTCCATGTGTTCAGCGGAGAAGACTGCACCAGTGCCTTCAAAGGGAAGGGGTAGGTGGGGCCCTTAAAAAAGCTGGAGAAGAACCCAAAGTTTCACAGGGCGTTCAGTCAACTCGGTGGCAACTGGAATGTCAAGCCTGAGGTGCTAAAGCAGTTGGAGCAATTCACCTGTCTGATATATGGAGAGAGTCGTGAGTCTTCAGTGGACATAGTCCGTGCCAAGTTGCTGTACAAAATGGTGGGGCAGGACGATAAACTCACTGCCAAGTCTAAGGTTGACCTGGCTCGCCTTCCTCCATGCTATGATGCTCTGAACCATTGCGTCGCCCTGTACAAGCGAGCTGATGAATCAATTTTAGAAAAACCAAACCCCTATGACGAGGAGCAGGGATGGATGAGGACTGACGGAGTGTTGAGACCGGTGTGGTCCTGTGGTCCTGTCCTGCCAACCTCCCTGGTTGATCTCCTGGACACGACAGAGCGTGAACAGGAAGAGGAAGAGGAATTTGACTCTGATGATAGCATTGAAAACAATGATTGAGTATTAATCAGATAGTGGAGAGCCAAACCTTGACTGTTTATCTGGAATGGGAAAGAGTAGTCACATCAATACTTATATTATGATGTTTGACCCTTGCTGTAGGCTAGTACAAAACAAATAAATATTGGTTAAAAACACAACATCTGTCTAGACACCTTATTTGTTCACTTACTGTACTGCAATATTGGCGTCTCTTAATTTGCATAGCATGCCACCGATACATGTGATCACTTTGGGAATAGTTTTATTGTGATCTTTGACCATCAAAACATGGGTCTAGACACATTATTTGTTCATTTATCTGCAATATTGGCTGAGATAGAGTGAGAAGTGTGAACATTCCGTTTTTGGTAATGGTGGCCATAATTTGCATAAAAAAATACATGTGGGACATCCAGACAACATTTTAACATAGCTCATCATTTTCTACATACTTTTTCCACTTAGGAAACACTGATTGTAAGAATATTTCTGTGTCGGTGCAAAATACACCCTTCTTGGTACAAGACTAAAATGCTATTTTCTTGTAATGGCGGCACTAATTACTTAGCATAATAGCATGCCACAGACACATGTGATCACTTTAAGAATAGTTGTATTGTGTTCATTGACCCTCAAAACATAGATCTGGATACCTTATTTGTTCAGTTATCTGCAATAATGGCTGAGATATAGTGAAACTCGATTCTTAGGGTAAATAAACACTAATTTGGGAAAAAAATATACGTGGGACAATTTGTCAACTTTTTAACATAGCTAATCGTTTTCTACACAATCTTTCCAATCTAAAAAAGCTGATTAGAAGTATATTTCAGGGGGGTGCATGATACCCCCTTCTACCCACCCAACTACTAGGGCTGCACGATATATCTTGTCGTGGCGATAATCGCATGCGCGATATTGACATCGCAGGACGTGCGCTTTTTTTCTTAGGACGTGCAATATTAAAAGGTGGGGTAGGTAATTTTGGAGAAACCAGCTCGAGTGCGCTAGAATTTGAAAATACACAACCGGAACAAATCTGCCACTTCCTTACAGAGCCCCTCCTCCAACACACACGAACGCGCACATGACCAATGAGGGCACGAGATAAGTTTGTGCACAGATGGAAGGCTGACAGGCAGGTAGGCCATCCAGTTACTTTAGCCGGGCCAGCTAAAACGATTGGTCGTGCTTTTTACAGCACTACGGCTTCCACAGATGACATTTCTTTATGGATTTTTTGTCAAAGCATTTAAGATATTCATTGCTATCGGGATGTTAAGAGCATTCCATGGAAGATAACAAAAAGTATATCTCGAGCCGGTTTCTCAAACTTACCTACCCCACCTTTAAGTAGGCAAATGAACTCAAACACGTCATGTTACAATTATTTTGCTGCTTGCTACAAAAGGAAAACTCGCACGGCTCTCATGTCAGGGGTACTTGAGTGAGTGACATGCAGGCTCTGCATGCACAGCAAACCACCAATCACAACCATTCTTGATCAGATCACAGCAGGATAACCGAGCTAGCTCAGCTTGTTGCTCTGATAACTTAAAGTCACTCACCAAGTGTCAGAAAACACAACCCTCTCTCTTTTCCTCCATACCCAAATCTCTAAAAACGGGGCTGCAACGGATCTGATTATTATTTGGATTTTTCTGACGTCAGAAAAGGGGTGCTCCGCCTATATGGGCAACTCTCCACCTATCAGGGGAATGAGAGACCGATCGCGAAGCTGTAGTACATATGCCAGGCCTGTAAGTGGCGCTGTAGTCTGCCACAAAAGCAGCGAAGAAGACTTCCCACGCATGGTTGCCCTTCTGTTTATTCTCCGCTGTGGCTCTTTTTCTCCCTCCCCGAGGCAAGCGTTTGCTCCTGCTTCTGTTATTCAATGCAATCCCTCCCTCGCTGTAATCCTCTCCGGTTAGTCCACCAGCAGATGACAAACACCCACCTCTCCGCCTCTTCCAAAGGAACGAGCAGAGTGCGGCAGAGTTTCAGTTAGATTTTTTTTCGCCGGTCAACATGTCCATTAAAGTTAAAATCTTCCCTTAAAAAAAAAGAAACAGGGCTGGAAAAGAGCAAATAGAGCGAAATGAGGCATGGCTCAAATGCATGATCTGTTTGGTATTTTGAAAAACAAACTTCACAGACATGTTTTATATAGGTATGGCCCTACAATATATGTTTAAAATATAGCATGATAGGTCCACTTTACTTCTGTACAGAATCGGGATCAAAATTCCTGTAACTCCACATGGGGACAAAGCCCAGTATGTTTCAATAAAACCAAACAACACATTCATTACTCTGGTTGTTTAGTCTGAAGAACACGCTGCCATTAGTGCTTAATGCAGAAGTAGTGAGGTGTTCAGGCTTCTTCAACCACTGTCTTTCTCAGAGTCTGCTTTCAAGTTTAATTTCTGTCTTGGGTTATTTAAAAGACATCAGATTGAGTGAGTCTGCATCAGGTCCAAACTTTCTGTGTATTACTGGAGGCCAAACACTACTGTTTCCATTTCCAAAGTGTTAGCTGAGAGAGGAAAACAGAAGGACAAGTGGAATTCCTCAGTCAGAAGTTCATTTAATCTCCATCTGCTTTCCTGTCAGCAGTCACCAGCAGAGAAACAGGTTCTCATGAGTACTAAGAGGAATTTCCACTTCTTGTTAGCAGCCCAGCTCCAAAAGAGGCCAGAACCCTGTATTTTCTAAAAATACATTTATCAATGCAGGTGTGAGCTACACAAATAAGCCACATAAATAAATGAACTAGGTGTTCCAAACACTACAGTATTAGCCTAAGTGATTCATATATCTAAATAACACACAAGAACAACTGACTGAGTCCAACAACAGTTAAGTGTCCTCAAACAGAGAGGACAGCACTGGAACATCTCTGTGGAGATTCATTTATCAACAGATGGATGTGTGCAGCCGGAGTGTGTCATCTCTTCCACTCAGCACGGGTCCATATTTGAGTGTTGGAAAGAGGATGCAAATGTGTATTCCATGCCTGCTCTACTGCGAGAGCCTACAAACATTTCAATCCTCCAAATAAAACAACAAAATACTTTCTTGATTTTCCGTGTGTTGGAAAACAGAAACACGTCAGCGTTTAATTACAAAACAGTTTTGATATTAAAACCTTGAACAAAATGGGGTTAAGGCACAACTGCAGTGTTTCCCCTACCATTGTCTTGGAGGGGCGCTGCGCCCCGCCAACGGAGCCCCGCGCCCTCCCTGAAATTCCAGGTGTTTAAAAAAAAAATATATATATTATTATTATATTTGGTGCTATAATTCATATAGCACCAAATTGCAACTAATCTATATCTACTGTCACTTTTCACATTGAACATGTGCTCCTTTATTAAATAAACTAAATGCTTTCATGTTAGGTTGTGAGTGTATTGTTCTTGACCCTAAGAAACAGTGATGCTGCTCTGCTCCAGATGTTTTAAAAAAAATATACCCCAATACCCCCCCCCCCCCCCCCCCAGAAACAATTCAATATTGTAACAATTCAATAGAGGACCTAGCCACAGCCTCCCAAATGACCATAAAGTGGAATAATTACCTCTGTGAAATAGCTGATGAAATATAACCTTATGAAAACAGCACTTACTCAAAATGACCAACGTCCAAAAGTGACACCTTCACAATACTTGTGCTGTCCATTCAACCAACAAGACAAATCAAAATGGTGTTTAAAAATTACTTTAAAGGTGAGGTGTCATGGCCATTTCCACTGATCATAATTCCATTGTTGAGGTATACTAAAATAGAAAAATACTGTGCAATTTTCCAAACTCACATTGGTTTCGCAGACAGCATCTCTGTAAAGTGTGTGTATTCACTTTCTCCACTAAACGGCTCGCTGCAGCTCTCCCCCCCCCTCCCTGTGAGCCCAGTGTGCTCCGATTGGTCAGCTCGGCCCCTCTGTTCTGATTAGTCAACCACCAGAGAGGCTCCGCTCCGAAAAGTGGCTTCAGTTAGCTGCTAGCTAGCTGAAAACACCAACGGTAGCACACACCATGATATATGCCAATATATACACCTTACACACCCCGCAGAACCTCCATAACATGTACAGATTCGAGTATAGACATTTGAGGCGTAGAACGGAAGAAGAGTACGTTATTTTTACCCGTAATAAACTACTACTTTGTTTGATGAAAAATCAAATCATGGTTTGCTATATATGAATGATATGTTATAGGAGCAAATACTTCAGGGAAGAAAGGCTACCAAGTATTTTCTATCAAACTTTATTTTAGAAATGTACAAAATGAACATAAATATACATATATACACGGTATATCATCCATTCCTCCCCGCCGTCTTGCAAGCTACAGCCGGCTGAGGCATCAGAGTGGTCACCCCGGCTGGATCATGTATTGTCCGCCAGATACGCCAGGAGATTCCTGATCTGGCTGGATGAAATCAAATGCAAATCACAAAATATTATATAATAGAAACGCAGTTGTTTTAGATTCGTTAGTAGTAGTTGTGGACTTGTGGTAGCAGTGTGTATCTCAACACCGTTAGCTTGCCAGCTAATATGCTAACCTAGCTTTCTGGTTTAGCTCTGAGAAAAGGCAACTAATGTAGTGTAATAAAACCACTATGAACAAAAGCTAGTGGTTCATATTAGGCTAGCAATAACGTGTTTACAATTGCAATTTTATACAGTAGTCTGCTACGTTCGGTCATTCGTTGTAGCTGGCATGAAAACAATGTTTTCGCCGAGCATGTATAGCTAGCCTCGTTAGCATGCACAGAGCTGCGTCGCAGCTCGGAGGAAAACCACATATAATGTACTGGCCGTAAGGGAAATCACCCGGAGTATACTGTATGAGTATTCCGTGTGTGAATGCAGACATTATCCTGCCATGACAAACATGTAAAGCCATCTGCTGACATTGTAGTTTATATATGTAAACGTTAGCAACTGAGTTAGCCCAGTTAGCACTGTGTCAATGGCTCAGCACCCCAAAAAACGTTTACCCATTTTCACAGTTGTGGTAGATATAGCTTGCTTGTTTTAAACATCATGAATACACAAACAACAATGAATACTTACAGGTTGGTACCCGAATCTCCCGCTGGTCCAAACAAAGTAGGAACAGCGTCGTCCTTCAGTGTCCTACGCTGTATATATCCGGTATGAATCCTCCATGTTTTGTGAAGCCGTGAAATGTCGCACACACAGTAAAATACCGGCTCCAACATCTGAAGGAACAGTGTTAAAAAGGAATGTCAACCACTGACTTCGTCCTGCCCTCGGTAAGGCATGCATTGAACATTTCCCCTCACAAGACAGGAAACAGACCCTCGTTGGCATGACTGGATACAGTTTTGAACTGAACCTGAGATTCCAACAGTATATAGGCTGGCAGAGGGTGCGGCCATAGGTCTGGGCGTAGCTTTGGGCGTAGCTCTGTGCGCAGCTTAGGGCGTACTTCTGGGCGTAGCTTTGTGCGTAGCTCTGGGCGTGGCTACTGGGTGCTGTGTCGTAGGAGCACCCAGGAAGTAAAAAATGGACATGACGTATCTCCAACAAGCCGTTGAGGGGAGGGATTTGCTGTTTTAGAGTTGTACTCACTACAGGGTGTACTTTGAGGGTTTTGACTCTGCACACCGTTTAAACGTTTTTTTTTTCAATGTCAAAAGAAAGAGGTCATAAGGAAAGCATATTCTGAATCGATGTCACCATGTTCTCATCAACCAAATCCTCTACAAGTTAACCATCATTTTGTCAGTTTTCTTCCTCTTCAATTCTCTGCACTTTACATCTGTGACTCACCAAGTCACATCCAATAATAAGACGAGGAACCGAGTTTTATCTTTTAGCCAATGTCTGTTCATTTACTATACAACGTTTCCTTTGTACATGTAATACTTTGAAGGAAACACATTCATCTCTCTTTTAAAAATAGCATCCGGACAGCAACACAATGCACTGCATTGTTTGAGAGTAAAGCTTCCCACTTAATCCCCTTTTTAAAATAAGTTCGCTACCAGTAATGGAAGGTCTTTTTTTTGTTTTCTGGAAATACAAATTACTCTAAATTGACCATTTAGTACAATTATCCCTGTTTTCCTTGTCTTCAGTTTTCTGTGTAACTAAATTCAGAGAAGGGCCATTCATTGAGAGATTATAGCGCCCTCTAGTGAGCTAAGGCTGGTAAGCCTTAAATGTCACAAAAACAGCACATTTTAGAGAAAAAGGCCCCAAATATTAATATACATTTATGAAGAAGAGATGTTTTTCCCTTCCAAATATCTTATTTACTTATGATACTTGATGTACATTTTGCTTTCTCACACATAGTTTAGTAGGATTTTGAATACAGTACTGAATACTAAACAAAAAAGAGGATTACAAATGATTACCAAGCTGAAACCAGCTAACTTTATTTCTTACTGCATGTCCTTTGTAGCATAATACATCAATATTATCAACATCAGAATATATATATGGCTCTGAATTTTAAAGATACAGAAATCACTCAATGAAATACCCTGTTTAGACAAACAACCAATACAAAGTGCACAAATAAAGTTGGTTAAAGTCCACTGCATCACATTTACAGAACTGCTATTTTGTTTTTTAGAAAAAATAAATAAATGAAAGCTTACATTCAGAAAACCTTGGAGAGGGTTTGTATCATGGGACAGTACTCATTATCTCCTCTGGTGTATACAGAAGTAGTGACCCATGCATCATATTAAAATGGCACACATCCAACGCAGTACAAACGGGAACATAAACATATTTGGCACCATATTTTAGCATAGAACATAAAAAATAACTTGCAAATACAACATTGTTAGTATGCGGAGGTAATGTTGGATTTTGGCACATAACTAGAAAACTTCATGTTCATCCATGCTCAGTCTTTATTGAAAAGTGTTTTTCAAAGTTAGTCATAAAAACCCGCTAATAGCATGAAATATTCAACATTAAAATGGTCTTTCTGAACCCTCATGTAGCTAGCTTCATGAATAGCTCCTGGCTACAGATTCTCATGTTAGTGATATTATTATGCTAAATGATGAGGAAAGCACAATTTTTTGCACCTACAAATTCAAAATTAGTTGCAGTTCTTCAGCGCCATAGTGAGTAATGTAAACAAATAAGTCGAGTATGACCTCTGTAAACCCTTTAAGCCGAGATGTCATCAAATCTATCAGACATAATCATATATTGCACTCTAGAAGGAATCATAGGTCCTTACTGCACAAAGGGCTCGTCCTGGCCTGTTCAAACCATCTTGACAAAGAAAAAGTTGGTATATAGATATAGAATTAATAAGGTATTCAGTAATACTATGTTTATTATAACATCTCGTGTATATTAACATTGTTATATAGATTATTTTAAGATTATGATATGAACAATACATATTTATAAATTGCTATGAATATAGGCGGCAGCTTCTGTTGAACAGACGCAGCGCCAGGTATAACATAATATCTATTCTATGATTATTTTCTTTCAAACAAGTACAAATAAACGCTTTCACACCTGGCTCACAGAGTAAACCAAGGTGAAACTCCATAGTGAAAATGAATTGAAGCCTCCCATGCACAGAGAGGTTTCAATACAGGTCGAGACTGGTTTTCAAACAGGCCAGCGTGAACCTTAAAAACCTCAGCATGCATGCTAAGTAAGTAGAACAGCAATCTCTGGTGGACACGTAGCACAACTACATGTTAAAACGGATATAATGTAGATTTCTATGGTGCCTTATTGGAAATCAGTGAGAGCACATTTTAAATCTTAGTTATCCGGGGCTGCACTGAACATCAATCTGCATTAAATAATGTCAATAATGTCCTACAACAACATATTAACAGTCTCTGGCTTTCATTTCTTATTTCAGCCTCCACATACATTTACCTCGTGTATATTTGCACCAACATATATATTAGTTTCACATCAGTATTCTATCTTAAGAGCAGCAGAAACACATATGCACTGTATACTTGTATGGACAGAAAACAAGGAACGAACAATTCCTTCATTTCGTGGAATCTGTGTTGACCTCAGTCTGTGGTGGGGGCACAGTACTATGTGTTGAGATGTGAGCTAGTGAGCATATCCTGCGGGAAAACTCCAGCTATGTATGTTTGTCAGAGTTGTCTGCCTCATGCTTGACTGGCAAGCTGCCCTGACTCCTTGGTAACTCCACTGTATCTTCCACAGATGTACCAAACCACCAATCAGAACCACCAACCCCTAATAGGAACAAATACGCAACACTAACTTTACATGTAAATAGCCTGGTTCCAAAGACATGCAGGCAATGTCCACCATCACGGATGGCTAATTCACTAACAAGTTTAACAACAAACGAGGAACCTTTCATAAAGCTCAGTCCAAATTAGGAGCCATTATATACTTAAAACGCCAGCGGCATGCACTTTAGCGCAAAAAAAAGGCAAAAAAATGCCTGTAATCTTATTCATAACATAACTCCACGTTTGTCTATGCAAATTCACTCGACACTGGAATTGAGAAGCTCACAATATCCACAATCTGCAAGAAAAAGCAAAAACTGCACCAAGCCATGCTCTAACTCTATTATAAATCATCAGAATGATCACATCAACTGTCTATAATCTACAATCCTCAAAGGTTCAAACACTGCATGTTCTCTAACACCTCTTCAAACGTAGGAGATCAAAACATATGTTTTTAACTCCATCAAAAACTGTTCACTGACATCTCCGCTTCTTCTCAGCACTGCACTGACCAACCTGCACTGGCGCTCGCTCCTGTGTCCTTACTGTGTGTTACTGAAAACATATGTGCACAACTGAAGTGACAGGTGTTGTGACGTAAAAAGAAAAAAGGTTTTGCACCTGAAATGTACAGCAATGACAGTGGTTCTCTCATAGAGATCACAAGGATATGATAATGCCAGCGCCGTCTGTACGGAGCAAACTGCAGCCGCATGCAGTTGCAAGCATGTGTCTCCCTAAAGCTGCAGGGGACAGTAAGATGCCTGAACAGAGCCCTAAAGGGACCACGATTGAGCCAAAATAAAGCCTTAATGGTCGAAGAGCTGCCTGGTTGCCAAACTGTACCACCCTGCGGGCCGCCTAGAGGCCGGTGAGGTCCACGATGGCCTTGATGAAGATGGTGTCGTCGCGGATGTAGGAATTCTTGGCATCGAGCTTGGAGAGCGGGCAGAAGAGCGGACAGCCGCTGGCGATGTTCATCTCACTCACCGGTCGCTGGAAGGAAGATGAAGTGACATCAGGGCGAAAGGCGTCGATGATGTGCTCCCTGTTGCTCTGGTCCAGCAGCATCAGAGTCACCTGCAAATAAGACACATGAGAGAGGCCTTCAAGCTACAAAGAGTGTTTTTTTTTTACCATTTATAACATTGTTGGATACAAATTAAGACTGTGTTTAGACCTAATATGGCTCTACCTTAAAAAATATCTTTAAAAAGTTGAACCCCATTAACTTTCGCTGCCACCTAATGCACAGCACTGCCATGGCCAATCAAATAAATTGAAGCACACATTTCTGGTAAATAACTTTATCACAGGAAAGGTGCTTTTCTATAGACTTCCTCAAAATCAACGAAATATTAAGTAAAATCCAGTTTGAGTGTATTATAAATCATTGTGCAGTGTGTTTGAACACTTTTCATATTTGATTCAAGACGAACTTTCTGGGCCATATTTAATGAATAACAGGTACTATAAACAACTGTTAAGCACCCAGTATTTAGCAAATTACTGTTGAGATGATTGAAAGTAGTAATAGAATGGGTGGAACTGGATATGAGCGTTTAAAATGTAGTTCAAACAGGACGCCAAAAATGGGAAACAGGTAATTGTGAAGGTTGTTGCATTGCTAGGTTTTTATCCTGTCTGGTAGTTGTGATCAAAGAGCTCTGGTAGACTCATTTTATTATGCATCTTTAGTATTGATCCTTTGTCTGTAGGACTTTTACCTTCTGGTTGAAAGGCCATTTGAGCAGAGCGTCACTCAGTCCCCTCATCACCACAAAGAACAGGGACAAGTGGCTGCCACGCCCCGTCCCATCTCCATTCAGATAGATCCGCAGACACATCTTATATCCGTACTTACTGGTGTAAAAGGCTGAAAGGAAAAGGGAATGAATCTTTACACATTTGTAAATAATGAAACTTCTGTAATAGAAGTCTAAACGGATTCAGATTGGGTTCAAAATGTTGTCTTTTCATCTGTAATATGGACAAAGTTACCTGGTGAAAACATAGCAGGGGCTCGACCAGCGATGGCATCTTGTCTCTTTTTGGCGAAATCAGAGATCCTCCAGACGAAGACGCCGTCAAAGGTTGTGGCAGACATTTCCCTCAGCCGGCCCTCCATGTCAGCCACCGTGAGGTCCTTCAGCCCCACCGTCCTCTCCAGCTGTCGCACCTGGAACACACACACGCTGTGATCAAACATATACTGTGCTGTTATTTCAAGAATACGTTGGGTTACTCAGAAAGGCCATCATTCTGGGGGTCATTCTCTTTATTGAGAACACAACACAATATTGAGTTGTCAATATGTTTAGAGGTTTTCAACACAATACAAATGTATGTTTATAAATGGAAAGAATAGCCCTATGTTGATGATCCTGATTCAGTGAGTAATGATATGTGCTATATGGGAATCCTGTGTTTTAGCCCATTTTCGTTTACATTTTAGGAATGGCACCTTTAAAGTTTAGCGCAAAATAGCTTTTAGCAGTTTACAATGTACAACTATCACTTTATTGTCATACTGAATAAAGCTTAAAATCATGATGATTCTCAGGCATTTCTGAGGTTATAAGGGGCTCTTTTTCTATGCTTTATGGACTTTTGTTTGCAATGGACATAAGAGATACTGTGTAAGTCACATTGGATCAGTGTATCATGTCTGTGTGTTCAGAATTGAGTCATTACTCCCAGAAGACAAAGTGTAGTGTAGAATGTGGAGCAGGGCCAGTCCTACCTTGTTACTCAGAGCCTCGATCTTGTCCTGGTCCAGTTTGTGCTGACGGTTGCTGGCCTCCATGGTGGTGGCAAACCGCTCCACCTCTCTGTTCAGGACACACACCACATTTTCAAACGTGCCGGATTTAACCTCAAGCTCCGTACACCTGCGACCCAGCTCCACCACTTTGGTCTTCTCGCTGTGGAGCTGGAGCTCCAGCGCCGCACCCACCGAGCTGGGCAGGGGGGTGAAGGAGGTAGAGACGGAGAGAGTGGGAGCCAGGGTGGGAGGGGGAGGGAGAGGAGCTAAAGTGGGTGGACCAGGGGGGCCGGAGCTGGAGGATGAGGTGGAGGCAGTGGCTGCTCCCTGCACGGGAGGCCCAGAGGAGGTGGTGCCGAGCTGGGAGACTCTGGCCTCCAGCTCCCTGAGGGACTGTTGGAGCTCCAGCAGCTTGTGTCCAGCTACTTCCAGTCCCTGGGGCTGCAGGCCCTCCATGCTCACCTTCATGCCCATAATGTAGTGCAGCAGCAGGTTGAGGTGCTCGTAGGCATAGGTGCGCTCATGGTCATGAATCTTTTCCTTTTCCACCTACAAAAAAAGGAGGCAACAGGAGGAAGATTAAACAAACATACAGGGAGTCTGATGAGCTGTACAAGGAACTGTGTGAAAGTCTCGGGTGTTCGGTCTCCTATTAAGAGAAGCAAGATTTCCACAAACTATGGCTGTAACTGACGATTACTTTTAACTTGATTACATCTCAGAAAACCAAATGAAAGCCATCTTTGTGACGGAAATATTAATATTTTTCTTCTCAGAAGGGATAACAATATCAGATGAGGAAGAAATTGGAATAGACTCTTCCAAAACAGATTCAGACAACCAAATCCACTCTATTATCTGACCTCTTTCGCCCACATGATATTTTTCATACAGTCCCAAAACTGAATGTGTGTGTTTGAAAATATACATTTATATTTATCATTGAGAAGACAGGCATATTACTTACAGACATATCACATCCCACGACATGAAATCGACACGGTGTTCTGAATTTGCTGCAGAACTTAATGTGGTCCACATACTGAAAAATAAAGAATAAAAGTCCATTCATTATTAGGAGCTAACTTAGCATAGCAGCTACCAGTAGCAGTGTGTGCATCTCATGTATTAATCTTACATCAGTGTTAACAAAGCTGCCTGGCAATCTTTGAAGAACCAAGAGAGTGAATTAACAACATGTATAGCAAGTAGATATTAACAGAGTTAAAAGGACTAAGATAACAAATATAATATAAATATATATAATCCTCCATCTTTACAAAGACAGGAGCCTATCAAAGCAGTTTTCTTTATTTTCATTCAAAAATACCAACCTTTAAATAGCAGAGACATTTGTTTCATTATCTTAAAACCTTTATATCTTGACAGATTATTTGTATTTCCAGATGCCTTCAAGAGACTGCTGTTGCTGAGGATACTGGAAATACCTTCAAAGATGTCCAAATAACATACTGTACAAGTGTGTAGATAAACATAATATTAAGCTCTGTGACTAACACACAAGAGGGAGGCACAAACTGGTAATAAGTAGCTACATGGGGCTGTGACCTTTATCCTGCAACAACATGTTTCCATGTGCTCTGCATGTGTTACCAGTCTCACCTTCTCTCTGGGTATTTTCTTCTTGGCACAGCCTTCACAGATCATCGGGTACTTGGGACAGATCTCATCATGTGCCTGGAACAAAACAACAAAGCTGACAATGTTTCCTTTAAATAACACAAAGAGCTGCTGTGATGTGCTGCACCGACTCAGACGAGCCCAGCATCTTAGCTAAGACTAAATAAATTATTTCATACCTTGATGTTTTTGAAGTGAAATGGCTCCTTGCAGTACTTGCAGTTGAGTGTTCTCTCCGGACACTCTCGCTCATTATGGCGCTCCTGTTCATTGAAGCGGATTCGTTCTTTACAGGAGGGGCAGGGGAGGATCATGAACTCACACTTTCCCTCGTGGTTCAGCTGTAAAAAGTAAAGTCTTCACGCACAGCTCAAAAACACCTCACATTTTGTTTGTTAAAAATCCTGAAAGTAGGTCAAACGTCACCTTACCTCATAGTCTTTAATGCTGCCTTTCCAAGTGCAATTTTCATGGATACAAACAGCTGATAGGTTTTCGACCTCCCTCCGAACTGCGTTGTCAGGAAAAGCCTGAACAAAAATGGACATGCTGTCACACTGCGATGTTTCTCCACCGTCCCTGTTCCAATTAATGGATCATTCATGTTCAGGAAAGCTGTATATTCACAACTTCTTCAGCCCTGTATGTTAACATGTGTTTCTAGGAGTGCATTGAGAAAAGTAAAGACATTTGTCCTGCATATCTGCTCAGTAATAAAGCATGAGGCAGCTTTCATCCAGCTCCTAGTCTGAGAAAACCCTCAGAGCTACAGAACTGTCATGTGTGGATGCAAGTCAGTGAGCAGTTATTATTTGAGTACATTTTCCAATGACAATGATTTTTATTGAACATTTGGGGGGTTTTGATCAACTTTGGGAAACCGTAACAGGCATCACTGTAATCTGACCTTACTTTTACGATACGATTATGAATCAATAATGGAGATAAGAAACCCTAATTCTGAGTTCATAGTATAGGTTATATTAAGAAATTCACTTAACAAAAATCCTGTTAATACTTACACATCCTTGTTTCAAAAGCGATGTAGGTTCTTCAAAAATATCCTCTTTAATACAGGCACTGCACTTCTGGGGTCCATTACTGCAATACAAATACATTATACTCATTAAAAAGCTAATCCAAAAATATTGAAAAATTAGATACCCAGTGATAAAAATTATATTATTTTTATGATTCATTTTTAAATAAAGAACATAATCAACAAATATATGAACGTGTATTATTAAAGATTAGACTGCTCAGCACTTTATTTTGAATGCAGGACTTTTACATGCAATAGAATATTCATACTCTGTCTACATTACACTCTGCAGATACCCTAACATTACAATAATAACATGTATATTTCTTTATTATTCTGAAATGAGCCATTCTGCATATATTTCTGCAATTCCGGTGTTTTCTGATGCTAATTATCTGCGCTTTTATTCAAGTCAATTTGTAAATGCATGACTTATATTTCTGCAACTTCAGTGTTTTCTAATGCTAATATTTCAGTACTTTTATGTAGGTACATTTGTAAATGCAGGACTTTTACTTGCAGCCTTTTAGTTGTGCTTCTCTGCCCTCACCTGACAGTCCTGTTGAAGCAGTAGGAACAGAAGCGATGTCCACACTGGGCTTGAAAGGGCCGTCGCAGGATGTTGTGGCAGCAGTTGCACAGGTGCTTGTCCTCCAGCTTGTTGCCCAGGATCTTCTTGGGGAAGCCGGGTTTATTGCTCTCCATGGAGGAGGGGGGGGACGGCTCCTGTGTGGCCATGGTGTCTGTTCACACGTCACACCTGGAGGGGGGGGGGGGGGAGAAGTAGACTTGCAACAGTTATAGAGAAGAGCTGTGGTGTATCAGTCTTTGAAACAGGAGAGTGAAATCCTATCCTGCCTTAATACCCAACATGGTTCCTGATCACAGGCCAGCTGAGAGGCCCACACCCTTTGTTTACATTTCGAGTCTGCATTCATGGTTGCTTCTTGTGGTTGACTTGGCACAAAGTGATGCTGCTGCCTCTCTTTACACTCACACAATACACGCTCTGCTCATCCTACCCAGTAACGATGCTGACAAATCGCACATCCATTGTCTCTGCTCTGCTTCCTTGTCGCTGTTGCTAAGCTATCAGCATCCTTTTAGTCAGAAGTGGTACCCAGCACGCCGCCACGCCCCTTTGAAATCTGAAGCTTGCCAGCCTGAAAGCGACCATTAAGCAACTGGAAATGGCTTATTTGCAAATCCTGTTGCAATCACCAGACTTTGCACTTACCAGCGTTTTTTTTTGTTTTAGTCTAAACTGTCATCGCGTGCAGAGGATGTGAAATCTCCTCTCCTGGTCGCGGGTCGTCGCTCGTGCACCGTGCCGATATTATTAGTGGTTTTGCAGCTAGTTTTCTTCAACGTTAGCCACATAATAAAGATGTGGTCCCCCGAAAGCGATGGCTGTTATTGTCCAATATCGCCATTGCACTTTCAGACTGGGTGTTACGTCATGCAGTGGGCTGCACGCGGGTTGATAGGCAGAAGGGAGGTGGAGGCGCGCGTGTCATTGGTTCAAAACTCACGAGGGGGTGGGTCTTCTTTGTTGTGAAATAAACACCCAGAAAGCAGATTTTGAAAATGCACATTACATAGGTTTGTTTTGAATGTTACTGCTTTTGTAATCCGTCTAGTTATATGTGATATTGTTATCTTTTGTTTGCAGCTTCTTGTGTGAACTGTGCTGATATATCTAAACAGAATACATGCCTACAGTGCGTTTATTTAAGTATATTTATATATTAACATCTAAAGGTTACAAAAATGAAGATATTATAGATGTATACAGTATGACAGGCAGTTGCACTGTAAAATGAAATTATTATGCTCAGCTCTCCACAACTAAATATTAAGAAACTATACAAACAAACAAACATATAAGATATATAAGCATATAAGAAAATGTAAAAAATATAAGCGGATGTACATTAAAAAAATCTGTTCCATAATTGAAGTGCATGATGTTCTGCATGATAAAACTAAAAGTAAATAAGATGTACAAACAGGAGGGTAAAGTATAGTGTGTAAATACAGTGGTAGAAGACGTATTAAGTACACATACTTTACTAAAATAGTACATGTATAAAGTACATCATTGGAGATACCCTCAAAAGGGCAACTTTTCATTTATTTGGACATTTAAATTGTGTTTTCTTGATAATACTTACATTCACAATAGAATACTTGTACTTGTTATGGAGTATCTTGAATGTACAATATCTCCCTGTAATACCAGTGGTGTGTAACTCTTATTCGTACAGTACTTGAATAAATGTCGCCCTCTCAGGTGTTCTCAATCACTCTGGCTGATAAGCCTTTTAACCAGGTTTAAGTTGGACGAGGTTAATGCTGGAAATATATGATGCCACCTGTACTAATAAGAAAAAATTCAAGGCAAGATATCCCGCCCTAACAGGTTTAAAACCAATAGACCAGAAATAGATGTCACATGTACATGTCACAGTGAGTAAACTGAATACTTGTTAGACCACTGCCAACTAGCATCAGTACTTGAGATCAGGTTCCATCATAGTTCTATAAGAGTTTGCATTCATTTGTTTATGCTCTGCGTGTGTGTCACCGTGTGGTCAGACATGTGAGACACTCGCTGCTCCAAAAAAATACAAATTCAGTTGTACAGAAACTCTATGAGACATTTATTTCAGGACTTAATAGTTAATACACAACACAATAGTTTAAAGCAGAGTCTGTGATCTAAATGCAAACAAACCACCAGTTTACTAAAACACAAGCTCACTCTATTCTATTGCCCCTGAAATGAAAGAAAGGTCTATAAACACAACCACTCAACAGCAACCATGAAGAAGGTTTCTATGGAAATGTGCAGGACTGTTTTTCTATGAGCTGAGAATGTATTTATCATTTAACCTGAATAAACCTGCAATTTACATGGTTAAAAAGAACAGATTGGGACTAATTTACAATAAAAATGTATATCAAACTTTTCACTTGGCAAACTTCTATTCACATAAGCCCTTACAGACACATTTTAATCTTTTGCTACTACACACTATAAGAGGAAGTTGCCTATAAATGTCATTAAAATATATTTTACTAACATCCCATAAAAGTTATTTATATACATGACATACATACAATTAATCTGCAATTCAATTCTAACATAACAAATCTAAATAGCACAAGTTGACCTTTTAAGAAATGTTTAAAAGACATTGAAATATGACCTTTGGACCTTTAAAAATACCTTTCTATTGTGAAATGCAAAATAAAAGCTCTGATAAATACTGCATCAATGCCTAAGCTTTCTTTTCACTAACACACTGCTTCCATTTACCCTCCAGCACAAGATTTTCTAAAGAAATAGTAATAAAATAGTCCTGAGTGCAAAGTGGAAAGAAGCTATTATTGCACAATTTAAAGTTAAAGTTCACACAGTTTTAAGAAAGCTTTGTGTATGATCCGTCTGTGCTTTGGCAACAAATCTATAACCAAATGTGATCACTGCTGATCTTCAGTGATAAACCAACCTGTTTTAACAGAGAAAGTAAAGCTTCTGTCTGGACAGACAAAAAGTCTTCTTTTAAGTCTCTTCAAGTAGCTTCCGCAGGCTCCTTTGAATCTAGGATATAAAAGATGAAGGACAACATGCTCAGATAGAAAATAATAAACCACAATTAAGTATATATAACTTCAGATACCTCCATAGAATCTTTAAAAAACAGCGTTGACATTTTGTTGACGAAATTAGGAAGAGAAGATCAATAACACTATTATATCTAGGCGGCTGTGGCTCAGTGGATAGAGTGCTGGACTTTGAATCAGGGGATAGCAAGTTCGAGTCCCACTGCATGTCGTTGTCGTTGTGTCCCTGGGCAAGACACTTCACCCCAAATTGCTCCTGTGGGGATTGTCCACAGTACTGAGTATGTAAGTCGCTTTGGATAAAAGCGTCTAACAAATGACATGCAATGCAATATCTGTCGTTTAAATTTGAAGCTACAGCCAGCACATGGTTAGCTTAGCTTAGCATAAACAATGAAAACGGAGGGAAACAGCTAGCCTGGCTCTGTCCAAATTAATCCAAACCTGCCTACTAGCAACTCTAAAGCTCAATGTTTACCATGTTATATCTTATTTGTTTAACCCTCTAATTCTACCCTGGACTATATTACAACACACCTAAGTCCTGCTGGGATATTCTGGGTACTAAAGCGTAAGATAGAAGCCAAAACATAGACAACAGTCATCCCAGACAATACAACTGGAAAACAGGTATGAACTGTTAATAAACGTCAATGAGATAAAGGGTGGAGATGACTACTGATGAGTCTTGGCATGGCATACACTGCAACAACTAGGAACACATTGACCGCTTATCGTCGGCTTGGTGTGTCAGGGCCTTCTTATCAGCAGAAAAAAGCTACATTTAACTCTGTAACTCTGGTTGTGTGATACCATTATCAAAAACAGTAACAAGTAATTAAGTTATGCTACATGTCATGCTTTTTTTTTATTGGTGGATCACTGCCAACAGTGAACAGCGGGATCATAGTTCGGCAGAACTCTTATCACTGAACACACGACTCAGCAAAACTTGCCGTCTGACACACAGCAGCCTCGGCAACACAGAGACAAAACATCACAGCTTCAATGTCAGCATATTGATAACCAGATCATCGATAAATCACCCCCCCCTCCAATCTCCCATCTGCCGAACCCTTTTGAGAGTCACTGATAAAAAGGAAGCTCTGGTTATTGCTTGTGTTACATGTGTCTGCCTCAACCACAACTACGCACAATTTGCAACATGAACTTTTCTAATAAAGAGAGACAACAGAAAAAGGGCTGACTGCAATGTCCTCCTCTGTTAATGATTGTTCTAACAAATACATTTTAGACATTGTTCTGGATAAAAAACTGGATTTAACTTGATAACTAGTAGGTTTAAGAGCTGGTGGTTAGTCAATTGTTTGTTGCCATTGATAAGAGCCAGCTGGCTGTTTCCACTCTTTATGCTAAGCTATGCTAATCGTCTCCAGGCTTTAGCTTTGTTGTACAGAAAATAACTCAAAAGAGCCCAGATAATAATATGACCTTCACACTACTGTTACAAAAATGAACATGTTTTTTATGGAATTTGGCACTACGCGTTCTTTTTTGTTGCACTACTTTAAATGTTGGTTGATATGACACTTGAAACAGTGGGAAATGGAAATCAATTCATAACATTTTGATATATGATATGACAAATATTAAAACTAGAGAACTTTAGATTTCAGTGACCATATTTAGCTGTGTTTAGCTGGGACAAACCTTTTCCAGCTTGAATAAGTTAGAAGAAAGTTCTCCAAAGATCTCAGCATTCACTTCATCCTGGGGTCTGCGGCTCACAGCATTTCTGCAACAACATTTGCACTTATATCATAAACAAACTTAACTACCAAAATAAATAAAATAGTATGAGTAATTGTTTTACTGTTTGGTAACTCTAACACCAATACCACGTCAGTAACATGTGAATCTATCTCTTACTCATTACGGATGTGTTCCCCCATGGACACCAAGGAGCTCAAACGATGCTCAAGAGCCACAATTTTGAAAGCCATGTAACAGGAGGACAGGACGAGGACACTAACTCTGTGAGGAGACACACACACACAGTGACAGATCAAACATTAAACACACAGAACAATTACCAACATGCCCAAGTGATGAATATGAATCAATAAATCAATTGTCTTGTCAGTCTCGTATGCCACATAATGAAAGGTTACTCACAAAAACAAATAGATGAGGAGGATGGTGTGTAACGACATGGGCTGTGAGGATTTGCCTTTGAGCTTAGTACCCTCTACAAGGAAAAACAGAAAGATACATATTGATATTATTACAATTATAAAACAATACCACTCTATACCATAAATATCATACAAGAACTAGTACAGGGTAAGCATAGTGTTCAAATGTAATTATTATTTTTCGAATATATCCAAACACAATGCAGAGGAAACTATATATTTAAATGACTTGCATATAAACCTTTTAGAACATATTAATAATAAACACATACAATTGTATACATTTATTTAATATTTGAATTGTTTTAATTCTTCTTATTGCCATGACTGTATGATAATATTATAATTATTTTAACTTTATTGTTATTATTATTTTAATGATTTAGTGGTTATTATTTCCCATCTAAGGTTTTGCATTCTATGAATTCCATAATATTATCTTTTTTTTCTCTCCCTCCCCCCCCCCCATCTTACTTTAATTAATAATGTAATTCTCTACCGGTTGTTTGTATATGTTCCCTTTTTTTAAAGCTTTTTATGCTACATGTATAAGGTACCAGTAATATACAAATAAAATGTATTATTATTATTATTATTTAAAAAAGGGGGAAACAGCTAGCCAGGCTTTTTCCAAAGGTTGAAATAATCCCCTTAATGAACCTCTCATTACTTAAGACATTATATGTTGTTATGTAACTGTAACAACAACCCCTAGAAGTTTACCAGGGGGATTATACATCTTTGAGAAAGTCAGGCTTTCTCCTGTTTCCAGTTAGTGCTAAACTAAGCTAACCAGTTATACCAGGTGGTGGCTTTATGTTTTACTATGAAGCCATGAGAGTGGTATGGATCTTTGTCATGTAACTCTCAGCAAAATGGCAAACCAGAGTATTTGCCAAACTATTCCTTTAAATAAACATTGATTACTTTATTTTGGGAAACACTAACTAAATACGAAGATGTATTTTCAAACTACCGTTGTTCAGGGCAGCTCCGTGTTTTTGGCTTGGAGTCTGGAGGTGAACGTCTGCGTGGACTGAAACCTCCCCGCTCTTCACGGCACTCAGAAATGTGTCCGGGAGGCTGGTGAAGTCTGCTCGAACAAACACAAAAGAACTTGTGTCTGAGTAAATATTATTAATAGACACAACAACGTCTTTTCAGATCTACAAGCGCTCTATGTTTGCTTGACAGATGAAAAAAGAAGCTAACAATAAAAGCTAAAGATGTTATTATCACTCAATGGGATCATCACCATGCCAACTGTCTTTGCTATAAGACAAAGCAAAGCCTCGACGGCTCAAATTTCTCTTGGCTTCCCTTCAGCTATTTGCAAACTAAAGGCTATCTGGGCCACAGTGAAACCCAACACCCTAAGCACATACAATAGTGTATCCACCAGATTAAAGTAAGTGTACAGTAGCTTGTAAAGGGCAGACGTAGACATAGAGGGAGGAGGATGGAGCACGCACCATTTATTTTGTCGTAATCTGGCGTTTGAGACCCGGAGCTGCTGCTCTCCATCATCTCGTGACGCCGTCGTTGCACAACCCCATCGAGGTCGGAGAAGTCTGCAGAAAAGTCTGCAGAAAAGTCCTGCAGTGCACATACATACATATAATACACAATGGGTACCACATACAGAAAGGGTGTTGTATAACATGAGAACAAGGCATTTATGTAGATCTTTTATCCCAGTAGAAAATAAATACATCCTGTAAAATAACATCACATGAAATTGGAGAACCAGACTGACCAGAGGAAGAGAGGATGGGCATTTCACTCTGAAGCTGTTTTCACTGGAGGAAATAACAGGGCTGCTACACTGCTTTTCCACCTGCAACGACAGAATACATACATTCATGTGTATTTTATAGACATTTGAGCCACTTTTCAGCAGTAGCTGTCAATCACTCAATCCATTTAATGTGTCTCACGTAATCACATAAAGTACATTCCTTTAAAAAAAATCCAGTTTATAAAGATATGTGAAAAGATCTGTAAATCAACTCTAAATTATTATCATCATCCATTTACACATCCAGCAGACACGTTGCAAAATTGGCAAATATTAACTATATTTTAGCTCCCATTTTGGTCTCCACCACCTCCAAAAGGAAAAGATAAGCATAGTTCTCCAGAGAAAAAATGCAATGTTGAAATCTTTTGGTTTTAATTCGTGTTTAGACAGTAATAAACTGTATTTCTCTCTAGCCAACAGGCCAAAATAAGAAAAGATTAAACTGATTGTTATGTAAATCAAAGAAATTTGAAACGCTTGAACTGGCAAAAGTTTCATATTTGGGCATAAACTATTTGATGAAGTAGTTGTATGCATTTTGAGTTTATCCATTCATCTCTCATCTTCACCAAATGTTCATACTAGAATTGTTCTTTATAACATCAAAAGCATTTCATTATATCAGGACACATTATGTGTTCATTAGAAATATTTACCTCCAACTGAATGCAGATGGACTTCAGAAGAGTGTAGGTGGTGTTTCGGGAGAGGAGTGACACAAAAACATGCTGGAAAACATTATATTATTTTAGAATCACGCTCATGTTTATGACAAAAAGGGTTACAAAAACTGATTTTCTTTTCTTTTCTTTTCTTACCTGATCACAGGTCGTTTCAATCACAAGGGCGTTTGGCACTAACAATGCAGTTTTAGCTTTTTTGATAAACGTCACAGTCACCGCAGGGATAGAAATCTGGAGAAAACACAGCCATGTTATACAAGGGACTTCAGCCATAAAACATGAACTTCATAACACTTGCAGTATCGTACCTTTGTATCTCTGCCGAAGACTTTGGAGTGGAAGCAGATCCAGTTATCAGAGACGAACATTTTGCCCTGATACAAAATGTCCTTCTGCAGGGCGCAAGTGTAGCCTGTGTGAAAACAAACAGCACTAAGTAACATGGATTTGCTTCTATACGTGAAAAGAGAATCTGAAACTTACTTTGTTTGAGGAGCTCATCTTTGCTGACATCCTTGAATAGCTTATGATAATGGAGGTTTGTCTTTGAAATCTGAAAGGACACAGAGTATTATTGTGTTAAGAAACTGCAAAAAGGTGTCCATTTTGTTAGGAGTTTGATGATTAGATAAGAATTATACATACGTGGGTAGGCTGGGACTTTTTCCGTTCTATCTTTGTTTCACATTCACTGGGAGTCAGCAGTGGTGAAAGCTGCTCCACGGGTTTCAATCTGACAGATAAAGGTCAGTGTTAATGTTAAAGTGACACCTTAGCAGGAAGGCTGATATACCAGCGTTATAACTCCTGATACAAACATGATGTGTGATCTCACGCTCACAGAATGTTTCTTTAAGTAAAGGTAAATGTTCTTTATTTGGCTTTGCTGTCAGCTGTGGTTACATAAAGACTGCTTACACAGCAACAGCAGCATGTAAACACCACTTTTGTCATGCAGGTTGACAGTAACTGGTGCATTAACAGTGCTGTTTTCACAACGTTAGTGGAATAGATCCTGTTTAATCAGAGAAATCATTTATATTCCTTGTTTTTCTTTAGGGTATTACAAATGAACAATTACACATTTCAATAGAGCACTGCTAATTCATATACAATAGCATGTTTGCCGTAGAGGCCACATTTTTTATTTATGCAACAATCCAGTTAATGACAATCCAAAATGTGAGCGTTTAGATTTAATCTACACTCAAGGAATCTAGATTAAGTTGTTTAATATTCAACAATATGTATATACAGTAGCTGTTTTAGGGATAGAATAAACAATGTCCTTCATTATCAATCAATTGTAAAAGCCTACATTGACAAAAGTGCAAATCCAATTGTAATGGCTTCTCTTAATAAGAAGATTATGTTTAAATTGTGTTTTTCTGCCCACACTTAAACTGTGTGTTTAAAGGTCCCATGTCATGGCCATTTCTACTGATCATAATTCCATTGTTGAGGTCTACTAAAATAGATTTATATTGTGCAATTTTCCAAACTCACATTGGTTTCTGACACAGCATCTCTGTAAAGTATATGTATTCACTCTCTGTCCTAAACGGCTTGTTGGAGCTCCTGCCCCCCCCCCCTCCCTATGAGCCCAGTGGCCGTCTGCGAGACACAGCAAAACCATCCCGAACACACACACACACACACCCACCCGCAGCCTGGCTGGGAGTTTGTGTGTGTGCTCACACAGACTCACAGCCTCGCCGCATCCCGCCGTCTCAGGGGGGAGAAATCTGCGGAGCTGCAGCTGAGAAAAGATTGAGTGTGTGTGTGTGAGGAAGCCCGCGGGTTGGTCAATTTGGACCAATGCACGGACTTAACGTAACGGCTCTGCGGACATAACGTAAAGGCTCCACGGATTGATCAATTTTGACCAATCCACGGAGGGGTCGTCGTTACGTCACTTGGTTCCCGGAAGAAAAAAATGTAAAAAGATAAATCTCCAACGAGGCGTTCTGGGGCAGCAAAGACAGGTATTTTCTGTGTTAGAGTTTTACTCCCTACAGGGTGTACTTTGAGGGTTTGTGACTCTGCAGACCGTTTACTTGCAGAAAAACCTTCATAACACAAGGGGATGGGTAATAACCGGAAAAGCATGACATGGGACCTTTAAGATAAGATAAGATGGGCCTTTAATAGTCCCCATAGGGAAATTCACTTGTCAAGGCAGCAACGGAATATAAGAAACACAGATATTATACATGGAATATAAACGGGAATTAAAATAATAAAAGTAAAATAAGAGTAAACATGTATTAAGTATAAATAGCAACAGGAGTTAAGCTATGATCCGGTTATTACATTTGTATAGCTAGTACACATGCTTACAGTGGGACTACCTTTTAAAATACAGGATCTAACAAATAGATAACAATTTAAAATGTAACACATTTCGAAACTGTAAATCATTGATGTAAACAGAGAATAATCATCCAATCCTGCTTGAATATGCAATACAAATGAATTAAACAGCAATACGTTGTCCGATTCATTCAGCTATACTAGTTTTTATCAGGTTTAAATAAGAGCACCTCACCTCATGCCTGCTGCTTTCTTCCTGCTCTCTGAGGGGTCTGCCTCTGGGTCCCCACCCAGCTGGGGGTCTCCATGCTTCCTCTGTCTCCTCTCCCCCCCATGATCCACATCAGACCTGGACACATCACACAGGACACTATTCTCTATGTTTCTGCACATAAATCACCTACACAAGACTGTCAAACGTGTACCAACACATTAAGTATGCAGTACATCTGTAAGTAATGCATTGTATAGCAGAGCAGACCATTGTTGTAATTCAAAACTAGCATATTATGTCAAGTATTGTCGCTTACATGCGAGTTATTTGCTTATTCCGTGCCACGTAGGCTGCATGCATTCATACAAAAGTGAGCACGGTGTTTCATATAACAACTACAGGATATTAATGCAAATAACCACAATGCATTAGGCCTGGAAGGCAGCCCGGGCCCTTCCTCTCCATCTTATCCAGACTTACGTCGTCCGATTCCCGCGGGAGTGGAGAAGTTGCTCCGGTGTGGAGGCCGGGGTCAGAGGTCTGTCCGCCTGCTCGGTCATCAGTACCATGGTTCTTTATTTCTCATTTCTTACGCTTCCCCTTCCTTAAGTTGCACAGAAGTTTCAGGAAGCCGGCACGGAAAGTTTCTTTTTTGTTGGAGGATCTGCTCGGTGGAGCGAGAAGCCCTGGCCGACAGAGGAGGAGCCGGGAAAGGGGAGGGAGCAGCAGGGAGCAGCAGGGAACAACATCGGGAACAAGAGGCTCCCGCTGCTCGGGGACAGACAATGCTGGGACAACTGCTGCAGAAGGAGCCTGCATTACCTGTCCATAATATAACAGTGACATATAACTTCTCACAAGGAACCAGTAAAAGAGTCCCACTTACTTTGTGAGGCTGGTTCCAAACATTCTTTCAGTTAGTCAACTTCCTGCAACTTTTAAACTGTTATAACTTTGATGTTGTAACAGAGTGTATTTGAGAGGGACTTCCAGCAGGGGGCAGCAGAGTCTAGGTGATATCATGTCTCTACTTCAGGTGAGTTTTCCTCTCAGGTGACCCTGCAGACTGAGGACGTGGAAGCAGTATTCAAAAGGAAAGGAAAGGCCTGCATTCAAAGTATTCCTACATCTGCTGATTTACTTTGCTTAAATAGTACTTTTCATTTGTGCACTTTATTTGAGTATACTTTTTTGCTGTACTTTATATGTCCACTCTGCTACATCTAAGAGGCAAACATAGTACCTTTACTGCACAATAGCTATAGTTAACTACACCTTTACTAGATGCAACATTGACATGATGTACACATTTTGCATCAACGATGATAATCCATTAAATCCAATAATATGATCAATTTGATTGTGAAAAGGGCCGTTATACCTATGACCATTAATGCTAATACTGTACGTGCTTACCTTTTTAATGCAGGACTTTAACTTATACTGTGGTATTGCTACTTCGTGTTTTGTTCTATTCTGACCAAAATTGTATGTCTTATTTTTTAAACGTTTTGCTTATTTTATTGTTTTTCTGCATCTCATCTTGTTGTGTTAAGCACTTTGAGCTGCATCCTTGCATGAAAGGTGCATTACAAATAAAGCTGTTGTTATTATTATTACATGTGTTTCTACTTGAATACAGTATTGAAGTATTTGTAGTTTAATTTAGTATTTCCATTGCTTTTTTATAACATGTAATATATATACAGGTATATATACCTGTGCTGGACTATGGTGATCTGATCTATATGAATGCACCTTACCATTACCTGAACAAGTTAGATCCCGCCTATCACAGTGCGCTGAGATTTGTTACTAACTGTAAAGTACTTACTCATCACTGTACCCTGTATGCCAGGGCAGGTCTGCCTTCACTTACTGTTCGGAGGCTCAGTACATGTTTATCTATAAAGCCATGTTGGGTAAACTACCAGCTTACATCTGCTCTCTGATCTTACAGAGAGTTGCAAGTAGCTATTGCCTAAGATCTCAGGATGTGTCTTTGTTACATGTGCCAAGTGCTAGGACTGATTTAGGAACGAAAGCTTTTATGTGCGCAGTTCCTCTAGCTTGGAACACTCTGCAAAAAGAACTGAAACTCAGCATCTTGGTTCCCCTGCATCATTTTAAAGCACGGCTAGATGCAATGCAATATGATAATCTTGGTACCTGTCAATGTCGATAGGTTTGTAAATTGTACCCCTGCAATTATGTTGTATGACGTCCTTTTTGTTTTCTGTTGTTTTTCTGTTTTCATGTGTAACCAACTTTGCAGGTCTCCCTTGAAAAAGAGATCGTTTGATCTCAATGGGATTTTACCTGGTTAAATAAAGGTTACAAACAATATAATATTATAAAATAAACTGTATTGTTGGAGTTTAAATCAGCGCTTTACATTCTTCTGTTGCACATCACTTCTTATAAAAACAGTGTCTGCTTATCAGATGTTATCGGGAGACTCACTTGCTCTGTAAAAAATGTTTCTTGATTAAACAATACCAAAGGTGGGTGATGTACTCAGATCTTTTACTTAAAGGAGCAGTAGGTAAGTTTGAGAAACCGCCTCGAGTGCACAAAAATTCCAAAGTACACAAACCGAAAAGAATCCGCCCCTTCCTTCAGACTTCCTACAGAGCACCTCCTCCAACACACATGAACGCGCACAAGATCATGATAATGAATGTAAAACAAATGTATAACACAGTTATTGTCAGTGCTTATATTTTTGAAGCTAGCATGTTTGTTTTGTGAAAATGTATTACAAATGTTACGTCTAGCTGACGAGAGCAGGCTGCGCCGGTAACGTTACATATCAGCTCGGTGTGCTCCGTAAATAGTCGCCATAGTTGAAAAGCAACTCCGATATTGACTCTGG
>CALSBZ010046939.1:3254972-3296499 GCA_943591055.1 Gobionotothen gibberifrons
TGTGTGTGTGTGTGTGTGTGTGTGTGTGTGTGTGTGTGTGTGTGTGTATTAAATTAAAACATTTGAAAGCGTAAAAGAACATTTACGGAGGAAAGCAGGGGGAAGTAAAGTTTGTGTGTGACACAAAACTCGAAAACACAATTAACTGTTCACTAAGAACTCGAAAAGTAGGTGCATTTTGTATTTAGCCAGTCTGAAGTCGAGAAAAACAAAGATGAAAGTGTAGAGAATGACTGAGTGATGTTGCTGTGAATCACTTTCTTAATTTGTATGTCTTTTTGTTTTGGTGTTATTGTTCTGACAGTCACCACACACACAACTAGAGTTTATTAAAGGATAAATAAACAAACTAACCAACTTAAAAAGCAAAAAATGCAAAACACAAGCTGAAGTTGTTAGCACAGCTAACTAGCTTACAGTAGCAATACTCTGAGTCCAGCACTTCACAAACTACAGTTTCGGGGGCTTACGTAGGGGCAAAAGTCACAAAAAACTAATTGCGGTCGCGGATAGCTTCGTAAATTGCGCATTACTTAACTGCGAATTGGATTCACAAAATATATTGCTAAATATATTACAGCGCAAACAAGGGCATTAAGTTTTACAGCTTAGTGCAATTTGTCCTCTTTTTTTATGTCTGATTGCAATCATCCACGTGGCAAAGTATAAGGGATGACTTTGTAGCTGTAGGCAAAACTTTGGCATTGAGAAAAGAGAGAAAGTTCAGACCACAAGCTGCAGCTCCTGCCGGACGAGGTGCAGAGGCAGTGCTCAAAACCTTAGGCAACAAATTAATAAGTGATGGAAGGAAACTGGATTTAGGATTTTATATGAAAAACTATGGCTAGTATATCGATTTTTCTTTTCAATCCTTTTCAATGGCTTTTGTGGAATAAATAATATTTATTTTTGTCTTATTTGTGCAGGTTTAATGGGCCACTGGATTTAAAAGCCTTCCTGTCTTCTCGAAGGCTTTTAGAAGGCTTCTGATGAAAAAAAGAACAATAGGCATTACTCTAACGGCCCGTCCACAAAGCAGCGTTAAAAAAATCTGAACTGCATTGTGGGGAAGCAAAGCGAAGATTTCCAGGATTTTCAGGATTCAAAAGTTGAGCAATGTTCAACTTTTGAATCTTCTGAAGCTTTCTGTGGAAGCGTCAGCCAATCAAATCATATGCCAGTACAAGCTCTAGCCAATCAAACCGCTGCTTGTGTGTCAGGGGCGGGAGATTCATGTGATTGGTTGTTGGTCGAGCTTCAGACACGCCCGCCGGCAAGCTTTTTTTTGTGGACGGGCCGTTACCTCTGTATGTAAGCTAACGCTGAAGCCGCCAAAGTTATGATGAAATAAAGGAGAAATAGTTACCATTATTAAAATGCTACTAACTAGCTATACACAGCAAAGCAAGATATATAATGTTTTTTTATTTTATTTTCATGTCTTTTTCATTAGCTTGTCAAATTGCTTACTTTTTGCCTGTAGGATGTTAGCTTTGGCTAGTGTTTTAGCTTATACATAGACATCAAATATAGAAGACGCTTTTGTTAGCTTGATATAAAAACAATGACCCATTGTTTTAAACAATAGTAAGAATTTTGGGCGTTAGACGTGTCTTTTTTTTGTGAAGAGCGTATTTGCTTTGATTGACAGGTGTAGCAACTGTAACTAATGTGGGTCATGTTAGTTTAACTTGCATGCTCATTTTAGGTAATAATGAAAAATGTTTCCAGTCATTTTTTTAATATGTCAGTTTTTGGTGAAAATCAATCGAAGACACCTTTTCCTCGTTTCCTACATTATCACCAAATTTATACGAAAAAACACATTTTATGCTGCAATAGATCACCTGGCCGACAGTAAGCTGTCAACACCTTCTTGAAATTAGCCTTCTTTGTGAGCTTTCCAGCCCGTACTGTGCCAGAGTCTTCAGAAACCCCAGATGTTCCCTAAAATGATGCTGGAAGGCAGCAAGGATTCAGCTTTCAACAGATGCCTTAGCCTCAGGACTGTGATTTAGTAACTGTGAATGATTAAACAGTGTTTCAGTGTCTCTCAGCCTCATGGCTTTTATCACAATGCAAGCAGCTGCAGATTCAGGTGACGTCATGTCAGCGTATCGGAACAGGAAATGAGATGGTACATTACTTTGGGGATTTTTTTCATGCCTTTGGATATTTGTGCATGTTTGTCAGAGCATGACGTACAATCACTGGAATTAAATGATGCACAAAGGAAGTTGGGCTGAAGACTATTACTATTTTAATGAAGGTTACAGTACATTCTTAAATTCTTAACTCATGACCGTTTTCTAACTTCTTCTGAAACGTGAAATCAAGTTGAAGCCCCAGGAAGAACAGAGTTAGTAGTGACACTTTTTATGGATTCACTTGATGATCAATCAACTATTCAGCAGTAACAGACTTATGGTTGCCACATAACTGCATAACATTACATCGCATTTAGCTGACGCTTTTATCCAAAGCGACTTACAATAAGTGCATTCGACCAAGAAGATACTAACTTGAAGAAAACAGAATCATATAAGTACATCAGGTTTCATAGAGCCAAAACATTTCAATTACTACTCAACTGGCTTTAGATAAGCCAGTCCTTTAATAGTATATAAGTGCTTTGTTAGTATATAAGTCCTTTATTAGTATATAAGTGCTTTGTTAGTAATTCTATCGCTCGAAGTGGAGTCGAAAGAGATGAGTTTTCAGTCTGCGCCGAAAGATGTGTAAGCTTTCTGCTGTCCTGATTTCAATGGGGAGCTCATTCCACCATTTTGGAGCCAGGATAGCAAACCCACGTGTTTTTGCTGATAGGAACTTGGGTCCCCCTTGCAGTAACAAAGTTGCTGGTCAGAGTGTAAACAATGCCTGGGTCACGGAAGAGAAAGATTGCATTTTTTCACGATACTTAAGTCTCCCAAACACCACTGTGACCGTGGTTTGATAAAAACCCACTCATAAATTGAATTAATTTAAAACGTTTACTAACCTCCTATAGAAAAAGGTGGAAATAAATAAGCCTCTCTACCCTTTTATTGACTTTACTCTACATGCATCAATCAGGGACAACACGATTAACATCAATATGATGAAAAAGTGTCAGATGTATCCAACACGCTCATCTTCATTAGCAGGCTGACGTAATAGAAACCATAACGATGTTCCCTCATGATTTAACTCAAATGGTTTTGTTGGTCGCCAATAGGTGGCATCCCAGTCCAACACTATACTCCCCACTATACCTTAAGTGCAGTAGATACATTTTTTTGTATCCAGCTAATAAATAAAACCATTTCTCTCATAAATATCCTCAACGTTCAACTCAAGGATTTTCTTAAATAGCCATATGAGCGGCCAACTAATTTCTTACACTTAATAAACTTAAGTGTGTCTGTTTTCTGGGAGATATATGGCAACGTGAACCCTCCAGAGTGGGCCTGGATCTCATGCCCTCCTGGTTAACTCAGACACCCCGCTACAGCATCTCTGAAACAGGAGCGCTTTCTCTTGTTACCGAGGGGCCCGGCTGTGTGACCCCAGTGGGTCCCTTGTCAGAGTCCTGAGTGACCAGAGTGGGTCATCTATACTTCGCCAAGGGTGTCACAGTGTCATGTTGCTAGGAAATGGCATATTACCGCTGCCAATCATGGGGTAACTTGAGCGGCTGTCTGGACTTCATCTGGGCTCCGATGCTTATCAGGATCCTACAGAATGTATACATTACATCCTGATAGGTTGGACTTTTTAGCCATTTTTGTAAAACACACCGTTAGACTCAATCCATGAGCATTAAATAAGGATGCTGTTGCTTTTAGGTGAGACTGCTTTTACTGAAGAACACAAGAATGTGAGCTGTGCTCTGCTTATAAGCCACACTGTCAACACGGAAAGTAAAGCACACCTAAAGTCATCAATCATGTGATTACTTCCACGGTAAAAATACCAACTGGTACAAATCCACCCAAAGCCAGGCTGACGTGTGTACTGAAAAAAGTTCACACCTTCCTTTCACTTCTTCACCTCTTTATAACCCTTAGGTCAGAGGTATACATGTGTGAAGAACAAAAAAGAGAACTAGGGAGATGTGGTGAAAAGTAAATATTACTGTACACATTTAAGAAAGGTTGAGTATTTCCATTTTGTGCAACTACAACAGGGAACCTCCTATGTATACGATGGGAAAAGGGCAAATTAAAGTAAATAATTGCGAGAGATTGACCACATCGAAGCTGAAATTACTAACACAATTTACATTTTAAATTGTGATTTTAAATGTATAAAACACAAGACCATCTTCAGACCAGAAGCATTAAAATGATGACAATAGAATATATATCTTCAGTGTGATTTATTTATCAAAATATGACCACCCCTTTAACTGAACACCACCACAGGGTGTTCCAATTTATACATAAAAAATATCACATCTCATTTTTATTGACTTGCTGTGGAAATCAAAAAAAAGAAAGCAAAAAGCTGAGGAGTTCAGAGAGAGAGAGAGAGAGAGAGAGAGAGAGAGAGAGAGAGAGAGAGATGTGATTTCAACATTCATTTTTAAAGAAGATTTTAAGACATATTCGACATCTGTCATCTGGGCTTCCAACATGTCTGCGGAGAGGATTGTAAAACGAGAATAGATTTATATGGTAAACATGAAAGCCAGATTCTCGATATAAAATAAATACAACTTCTCAGTAGGAATAAACAAAACATAAGGAACCAAAACAAATCATCACAAACCATGAGGCTGAATAAACCGTGTATGCTTTGTCCAGCTTACATGCATGTGTTGCAGGCAGAAAGCGACTGTGGCCAGACTTCAGCCCACGGCGGCAGCTTATTGCCGTCCCTGCCACACTACATTTTTCCGCACTAAATCATCATCATTTGCAGCAGGAACCCTGAACATCCAAGAGTTATTACACTGCATCGAACCATCAATTTGCCGAGCCCATGGGGCGGCAAAAGTCATCCAAGGGCAGTCATTTCTGTTGCAAAGTATCCCAGCAATGTGCAGACATGCAAGGGCCACATTATGTCCTTTGATGTTAAAGAAAGGAGCCTGATTCAAAACACCAAATCTCATATATAACGTATAAAGAAAAGTGTGAAAATGCAAAACCCAGAACTCGCCCTCCCACATCTTAGTTCCACTTGATTACACTCGTAAATCAGAGGAAGCGGCAACTTGCCGCAATTAAGTAATAGCTCAAAGTAGCAGTTAAACCTTTTTGGAAAATATCTATCTTGTTGGCTTTCTGGCAGCAATGCAGGATAACAATAATAATCCCACTCTTATATTTGTCTGTTAAACATGAAGCTATACGTAGCAGCTGGTTAGCTTAGCCTAGCACAATGACTTTGAAACAGGGGAAAACAGCTAGCCTGGCTCTGTCAATTGTAAGTATTGTTGTGCTAGGAGCCAAAACTTACCATGTATTATCAATTTACAATTACACTTTTGTAAATATGAATACAAAAACAAAACGATATTTGATTCTGGTAGTTGCTACTTTTTTAAATCGAGGCTAGCTGTTCCCCTCTGCTTCTAGTCTTTGTGCTAAGCTAACCTAACATGACTTAAGCTTCACATTTATGAGCAATATCTGATAGTGGTATCAGTATTCCCATCTCATTTGTTCACCAGAAAGCGATTAAGCATATTTCCCACAAAGTCAAAGCACTCCTTTAAACATGCGAGTGGATGGAGTCTCACTGGTAGCCCAGAGCGGATGCAGATCCAAGTCTTTGACTGTAGAGAGCGTAATGAGGGTAGTACGGGCCTGTGGTGGGCATAGAGTGCAGGGCGATGGGGGAGGGTCCAGGGGGCATATGCACCTTACTGTAGGGGTGATAGCGAGCTAATCCCATGCTGTGGGGCGCCCTGAGGGAGAGGGAGCTGGGCATGGAGCCGGGACTGCTCTGGTGGGGGAGGTGGAGGTGGCAGTTAGCGGGTCCAGAGGAGGAAACAGAGAGCAGCTTACTGTCCATCCCCATGGGCAGGGCAGTGTGTGTGCGGAGGTGAGCCAGGAGCTCGTCGGATGAGGAGAAGCGTTTGTCGCACGGCCCCCCGGCGGAGACCCAGTTACAGGCGTGGGGCTGGGGGTCATTTGGGAGCATGAAGCCATACGCATAGAGGGGATGTGAGAGGGAGGAAGACACGCTGGACGACATGGAGCCTTGGTGGAGGGAGTGCAGCGGGTGGGAGGGGTACACCAAGGGGTAGTTTGATTTGAGACTGGAGGAAGGGTCATGGACGCAGGGGTTGCAGTTGCTTCCACCAAGATGGGACACACTGGGATAGCTTAGACAGTAGGGGTCCCTGCATAAACTCTGCATGAAAGAGGGAGGGGAGGCCCCTGTGAGAGGGCTGGAGCCTGGGTGCTTTCCCATGCCGAGGCCCGACTTTGTTGGGTCCATCCCATGCACAAACTGGGATGGGTAGCCAGCGTAAGCCCCCACTACAGATCCATGGTAGCCCATATTAGAGGAAGGCAGGGGGAAGAGCGGCTGGCTTGTCTTATAAGGAGAAATGGGTGTAATGCGTCCAGGGCCGAGGTTAGGGTGGGCAGACTCCGCTTTACCCCCCTCATGGTGGGAACCTCCGTCAGAGCTGCTGTTGCTGCAGTTCGTGCTGGCTCGAACCTGGCTGGAGTTTGCATCGTGAGGACTGTCTGGGTTGGTCTTGTCGCCGTCTTTTTTGGGATTATTGCTGCTGCTGCTCGTGCTGGTGGGACTGCCCTGCTCACGGGCAGTGTCTCCACTAGGAGTCCGGGACTGAGCACCAGGAGACTGGCTCAGTTTGGTGGGCTGCTGGGAGTGTCCTGGCGGGGTGCTGCTGCTGGCTCTAGAGCTGGGTGAAGCAGCATGGGGTGGGTACGACTGCTGGCCATTTGTTGAGTTTCCATTAGTGGTGACATTATTACTGGGTACCCTAAACCCCACTTTATCGCTGCTGCTGGAGCTGCTGGAGCTGCTGCTGGTGACTCCCTCCCTGTGAGAGTCTCCACTGCCTTTGTTGTAGGGCTTGAAGCTACACTTGTCCTCCAGAGAGGGGCGGTGCTCCCTGTGCTTATGGCTGGAGCCGGATGAGCGACTGCTGGGCTCCTTGTCCCCCTGGCTGCTGGAGGAGCTCAGTTTGGAGGAAGACGGAGGGTCCGGTTTACCAATCTGAGAGCAGGTCTGTGCCAGCAGGGCCAGTGGGCTCTTCTTGGCATCCAGCTACAACAAAAACACAGATTCTGATTAGCTCTGTGAATTTTTTTTCTTAATGTATTCTGCCCAGAGACAATTAGGTTTCCATGCAAAGGGAAAGAGAGCAACAACAAGTCCTCTGTTTGTTTGTAGGCGTGTTAACTGTTGACATTTACATAACTTGAAGTGAGGCTGCAACTATTGATCACCTTAATTAGCGAATATAAACAAATCCCCATAGGATTGCCAAGAACTATTAGTGTATTGGGGAAAAAATGATCGCAAACTGTTTTCATAATGGATACAATGATTTTCTAAGCAAATATATATACAAAAATGCCAACGCTTCTTGAATAAAGGATATTCTTTGTCATCTGTGAGATTTTGAACATTTGGTTCAACAAAAAAATACTTTCTTTGACAACATATTTGCCTCAGGGCAGTTGTGGGTGTCATATGGTCTTTTCATACACTAAACGATTAATCATAAAGAAAATAATCGTTATTCCAGCCTTAAATTGTTGTTTTTTTGGTCTGATTAACAGTCTAAACTACACAAAAATCATATGTATCCATACTATTTGAAAAACAAGAAGAAACCCCATCATTAAAGAATCTAAAACCAGAGGAACAACGTCCTGATTAACAAAACGTGTCTTATTATATTACATATTCAGTTAATCGACTTATCGCTGCAGCTCTAATTAAAGGATAAAACTAAGTTGCGATTACTTTTATTATCTCTTAACCTATGTAATTTAACACACTTAGGCATGGAAATATGATAAGCGTCAGCATTTGTGTGTTTCTATAGAATTATTTAAGCGAGGCATTTACATTTTATAATTACAGTGATTCCGAATGAAAGTTCAATACATTTCCACCTTTTCATATGATAGTGTTTTTAAAGACAAATAAATACCTCAATGCTCACGGGTGCCGGGGTCAGAGGCTGTAAATATTCCGGGTGTAGCAAGTGTCCGGTGTGTGCACTCAACATCTTGAGGACTCGGATGGGGAGCCGCTTTGCCTGCCGGAGAGGGTCCAGAGGGGCCAGCAGAGAGCCCGCAGCGCCGGGGAGAGACTTCGGACTGTCGCGGGTATCACGGAGCTCGAAACGCTTACTTACTGATCCTGGAGGCAGATATTTCATTGGTAAGAGGGCGCTGCTGCTTGAGTCGGATGAGCGTTACTTTTCACTTTTTTTTTTACAGGTTATTAATCCATTCAGTCACGTCCCATAATAAAAAAAACACAGCTGGACGTCCTTAATGTCCCGAAGGACGGAGAAACCTCTCAGTTCGTTTGAAGCATCCTCCGACTCGATTACTTTACTCCAAATTCAAAGCAAAAAACAAAAAAGAAGTCCACTGTGGGAATTGCAGTACGCAGAATGAACACTGTCGCTTCTCTAAATAGCCTACATTAAAGACCAGAGTTTAAGTTTTATATTCCAGAGTTTGAGAGGAAACGTCCCACTGCGTGTTTTCGGTCCGGACTTCGGCGGCGCACTGATCTCAACCCGCAGGACTTCAAAGTGTCCGCTGGGTGGCTGCATCACAGGGGGCGGGGCCACCGCGTGCTCACAGAGAGACAGTCCCTCTGATCCAGTGCATGGTGTTGGAGGGAGAAAGGTAAAAGTAGAAATAGAACAGTATAAACACACTGTTACAACTATAAGTCCTAAATTCAAAAGGTTACTTCAAGAAAAGTAGTCCCTTTCTATAATCATGAACATTTGCACATACTGTAGTTACATATTGTAGCCTACTTACACTACCTCACCGGATAGTGTACTTTTAATAAAAAGCTTCTGTTTCTGTCCCTTTAGTAGATTGGTCTATTAGAGAGAATTCAAATGTATTCTGTATATTTTATCCGTTTTTTTCTTGTACAATGACTGTCAACTGTTATGACAAAACAAATTCTCTACTTGGGAGAAAGTATCTATCTATTTATCCCTCCATCCATCCGTCTAGATACATGTGTGTAAAGCATCAAAAGTACTCATGCAAAACTGCTCCTTTCACATTGTTACCAATTATAATGTTTAGAGTTCTACAGAATCATACCATAAGGCTGTTGAATAATTAATAGTAACTATAACAATTGTAGTCGATTAAAAAGAAACGTCGTACATTCGAAGTTTAAAACACCTAGTGGAGTCAAAGTATAACATACAATTAAAGAGATGAGATATTCAAGTAAAGTACCTCAACAAGTGCAACATTTGAGTAAATGTATTTGGTGACGTTTCACCATTGTATTTACTTTAGCCTTAGTAAGAGTTTGCATTTTGAGATATATAAAAGTTCAGTCTTAACTAAGAGTGGTTTATCTTCCACTCATAAAGAATGGGTCATCATTTTAGCATTACATGTCTTTGTACTTTATTTCCATCATAAATCATCTGTCATCCTGCTCTCAGTACGAGTCGAGCAAGGAGACGCTTGTTTATCTCCTACAACCATCAATTGTCCCTGAAAAGTTTACCCATTTAATTCAATTTCATCCAAAGACCAGAGCGGGCAAAATAATCATCACCCGTCTTTTGTGTATTTATAAACTGGACAATTAAATGGTTTGAAATTCTGGAAAGATATATCTGTAACCGAGGGTTGTCCTAGATGTTGTGGTTGATCAGGAGATGCACACACAAAAAAGCATAACAATTGATGGACCTTTGCACATCATTTTGTAAACCATGACTAAGAGACAAGATCTGATCTCACACAAGTTTTCAGACCAAACTATGAGCGTTAAATCATGAGGTTCAATCCCAGAGTATCTCAAAAATATTTGATAGATGACTCTAAATCTAAACTCAGATCTTCGTAAATGGAAAACTAAACTTTGCTGAACATGCAGACGGTATAATTTCCAGCTCATGAAACATAGATCTAAGAGTGCACTAGGAAGTGGTGAATAAACCCCATATTAAAACTAAAAATGCACTTTTGTGAGAGTAATGGTGCAGAGAACAAAGTCAGAGAGCAGTGGAAATAAGTCATATAGTCACATGAGTCATCTTGGTAGTCAACAAGAACATGAGTACAGGGCAAACACCACAAGGGTTTACCGGTTTAGATGCTGTGTGTCAAAGCAAAGAGCAATTTGCATCCAAATGTGTCGTTCTTTTCAGAGTCATAGAGACACGAGTCACATACTTTTAGATTCAGTGGGATATACACTTCACAAAGATATCATTATCATCAATTTGATGCAACACGGATCAATAGATCCACTTAAAAATCCTAGGGAAAAATGTGTCTTGGATTTCAGAACTTTCCTCCATATCAGCACATTTTGGAGTTTTCTGCATTAATTGAATGATAGCTGTCTGACATAAATGGGTAGTTTGCAAGCAGGAAGTATTATTAGCTAATTTTGCATTTGTACAAATGAAGGCTGAACATAAATGTACTGTGTAGCCCACACTAGCTATACATCCATGGCAACATTTCTCACTAGGGCCTCAAGCGCCTAAATGATGGGAATTTTAGCTCCAAAACGTAGAGCACAATTATCTTCATGTATGCATATTTCAATGTACATGCTACTGTGAGACACATGGAGTTAAGCAGAAGAACATTTGAAACAGATATCACAATTATGTTTGGCATACAGTAATGATCCAAGCTATTACAACATAACATACATTTACTGTACAGCATTAAGTAGTGTAAGTCACGTATCAAATGAAAAAAAAACATGCATGCAGGACGGTTCAATATGAAATCCTTCATTCTAAACACACTGAAGTTCAACCACCTGTTTGCAAAGTGCTTTGTGTCATGTTGATGTATTATTAACATCATGACTGACATCTGTCACTGAGACGATGGACTTACTTAAATGCTTAATCCATATTTGAACATATGTAGTTATGTTATTACATTTTAAGACACATCATGCATTTTCTTTTTAGTTAACAAGGTTCTGATATGCTTTCATACTTGACAAGTGGAGTGATGGATAATTTGTCTTCCGGCTTTTGTTGAGCATTACACACAAAAAATCAATAAAGTATACAGAACAAGTCACTTGTCTTTTATTAATTTATGGCATTTATACCAGGGAAGAAAAATGTGAAAAAGACAGATCGCCTTTATATTAATGGTTCTATAAATCTGGAATGTTAATAACTTTATTGCATTACCGCCTGCTGACTGACTTTGCAATGAGCTAATTTTGTTAACCTAATTATACAATGAATTGGTTAAAGTACTTAAAAATTACGGTTGACAAGAACTATTAGCAGCAGCCCAGAAATAGTCCCAGTCTGAGGGGCTTTGATTCTCTGGATCCTTTGCCGCCTCAATTGAGTGCGAAATCATTCCTAATCCCTCATAACCTGTGGGCAAACGGCTGCATAATGTGAATTAGCTCACGGATATTTGTTCATCTGCTGCGGGGTGTTCCTTAATCTTCAAAAGCAGTGGTTCCCATGTAAATATAAGGAAAGGGTAATACTTATGTTAAACGACATGCCGTTTATTTAGAGAATTCCCCTTGTGCAATCCTTACAGGCCTCGTTAACGTTTTGAAATCAGCACTGTGATATAAAAAAAAAAGGTTAAAGTAACTGTCGCCTTGACCTCATGCCCTAAACCGCAGAAACAGCCACTCTCAGCCATCCATCAATGTCCCATTTGTGATAAGAAGCAGAGTGGAGCATCAGGACACAAGGTCACAGGCCGGCTGCAGAGGACAGCTCTGTGGCTTCAGGGGGAACCAGCAGGAGAGATGCTTTGCCTTATTTACTGCTGGCACAGGACAAGAGTAGTTAGTATGTAGGCATGGATCTACAAGGGCACAAAACAACTTTAAGTAATCAAAACATCTGTAAATGACAGCATTTACCAGTGCTTTACTTTCAGATGTGTAAAGTCACAGCATGTTTCCTTCGTTACAAGAAAGTGCAGATCTTGATGAGATAAGATATTTTCAAACCCTAAACATGCACTCACGGAAAAAATAAAATGAGCTGAAAGATGCAATGCAGAGTCAAATCCAACTGGAGTGAGGTGATACAAATCTGTACGTCTGTCATAAGCGTCTTTGAGTTGTGAAAAGCGCTATATAAATAAAATGCATTATTATTATTATTATTATTAAACACTATTTTTCCTGCAACTCTTACAATTGTCATTGTCTTTAAGTGTTAAATGAAGGTTAAATGATATATTTCTGTTCTCTCTTATAGTCCTTTTACTAAGCAAGACATGGGTCAGAGTGTTAAAAGTCACATCTTAAGGTTGCATTTTGTAAAGTCATGCTTTTATAGCAAGGTTTAAACGTGTTGCACACATCAGATCAGCTGTTAGAACTCATATTACACAGCTCTTTCCTGAAGAGGTAAACAGGTGGGAACAAGGGGAACTATCTGAAGTAATGTCTATTGTGCAAGAGGAAATTAAAAAAAGTCAAACACTGAGAAGAGGGCCACAATAAACAATAGAGCTCTTTTCTTTAACTTCGCGTGACTTGCCTTGAAGTTGGTGATTAAGTATTTTCTCAGTGTCAGTGAGTAATTACTGTTTCCTGTTGTTGCCTAATTTGAGACGGGTTTCCTCTTGTTGCCTTATCTTAAAAAACATAATCAATGTGGCAACACATGAAGAAACAATGGAGCAAAGTTTGATACATGGACTAAAACCTTACAACCTTAAAAAGAGTCCTTAACCCCAGTTCTCAGAGTAACATGAAGTGAGATGTCTCACCAGACGGCCCTTCTTGCTGGTGAAGCGAGAAGAGGTGCTTATTTTGAATGACGCTGCGACGTAGCGCAAGCTACTTAAAGGGTGGGTGGATTCCCTGACGTAGACGTCAAGATCACCAGCCAATCAGGATTGGCGTAATGAGATTGATGCTTCTGTTTGCATACGCGTTGAGGCGCATCCCATAGTGAGACATCTCACTTCATGTTACTCTGAGAACTGGGGTTACGTTAGTAACCTATAGCTTTCCAACGATACCTCTGATTACATGGTGCAAACAGCGGTCGCGGTATTTTATGTTACGTTGGAATGCTAACTTTTGGTGAATTTAGGAGAAACCTACGGATGCAAATAGACAAACTATAGTAAAATAAACACCTAAATGTGTATTTTGTACGTTTTCCTTCCAAAAGCCTGAAAGAAAACTTGTTATGGAATCAAAATAGCACAACATCTCAAAATTGACTAGTGCATGAAAAAATATGTTCACACACACACAATTCGGGGCAACCAGTCTCTGGCACAGTGATTTTGGGGGTCGCGGGCTGAAAAGTTTGGGAACCCCTGCTTTAGGACATTAAGAGTGTTTGTGCTGTGCTGAAATGCAAACAGTAATTGATAGTGTGTTCTTTTGTCTTTGAGGTGGCAAATAATCAGAGAAAATGCTTGCATTGCAGCATTGCTTGCATTGCAGCAGCATAAAAGACAACAAAACAAGACATTGCACAGTAGAAATTACATTTACTCAACAAAAATGTTGAGGTACTTTGAGCATTTCCATTGTATGCTACTTTGTATTTCTACATCTATTTTGCAGTATACAAAGTCATTCAAACTAGCTGCACCTTTACCAGCTTTGAGAACACTTTCATGATCAATCATTATAAAACATATCATATATATTATTCTGAAGTGGACCAATCTGCACAATGACTACTTTTGCGTTTGGTACTTCAAGTATATTCTGATGCCAATACTTTTCTACTTGAGTAACATTTTGAATGCAGGACTTTTACTTGCACCAGAGTATTCCTAAACGCTGGTACTTCTACTTTTACTCAAGTACAAGATCTGAGTACTTCTTCCACCTCTGCATATAATACAACAGTGGAAATTGATAGTTAGACATTTACAGAGCCATAAACAGCGTATGTGTCCTAACACTGTCTGTTCTTATATTGAACAATGAGACTGGAAGCAGCTTCCAAAAAACTATTTTCTATTATAAGTATATTGACTTTCCTGCAATGACTTTACATTATATCATGATGAATATGCAGTTTACAACAAAAACTGGCAGTTTGGCAAAAATTGCATTAGCACAATATTTGAATAAGGATCCGTTTGATTTCACACTAAAGTAGAGAATAGCTACTTTTTTAGCTGACAACCTAAAATTATGTTGGCTGAACAGACAGCTGTAGCTAGCAGATTTGAGAAGCTTTACCTAGCTAATTACGCTACCGTCTACAGCTGCTTACTTTAATGCTTCCAGCATATTTGATTCAGAATAAGGATACTATAAATGCATCCTAAATATTTACTGGAATGCTAAAAAACAACTGGAAAGCAGCAAAAAAAAAAAAAGTTTAACATTGTTTATGAAACACAGGGTGGATTTATTAAGCTCTAAATGGCACAGCATTATAAACACCGTCAAATGAATTATGAACTTGGATTGAATGCGTCTGCCTAAAGTAAAGCTACAGTTTGAATTCATTTCTCTCCAAAATGTCATCAATTTATAATTTAATCCTATTAGACATTGGCCTAAAATTGTCATAAATAGCGTGTTAATTATTGAGGTATGGTCCAACACGTGTTTAATGAAGTCACAGTGACCTTGACCTTTGGCAACCAAAACTCAATCAGTCTATCCTTGAGTCCAAGTCGACGTTTTTGGAAACAATGCTAGGTTACTAATGTAAAAAGTAACTTGTGCTTTCAGGACATCTTAATATTTGCCCCAAATTGAGAATAATAAGCAGACTGTGCAATACATTCTTTACAGATACACAGTAATGATCCTGCATGCAGACATCTTAAATCACTTCATATACTTGCTTATAGATACAGCAGAGTTTATAACTGAACATAAAAAGGCTGAGTCTGATGCCTAGAATTTGTTCAATGATTCAGTTTCTCCACCTGTCCAATCAACTTTCCCTCAAACATTCAGATCATTACCCATCCAGCACACACACAAACACACACACACCAGAACTGCACACTTTCACAGTAGCACAGATGCATTTTGCATGTCCTGTGGGTGGAACGATCGGGGGGGGATCAGCCTGCCAGAGGACGCCAGCCTGCTATCAGATTGTACTGTGCTTTTCACTGAAATGTCTTCCGACATCAAAGATAGTTTTTCACACCCCTCTAGATTTGGCTTTTTGTAGAAGATCTTATTCCAAAAACTCAGAGCTGCCTGCTGGCTCCCGGGTAAAAAATAAACAGGCTTCTTGTATTTGACTGCTTTAAAAGGAGACATTTCCAAGGTTTTCATGCCCATTTTTATTCAAATACATTTGATTATTCACAGCAACACTCTACATTTAAAGGGTTGTGTCTTCTTTGATGTATTAGCCTATAAATACTCTGAATAACAATGAATGAGAAGGATTGTGTTTGTCTGTTCCAACACAAGCTTTACAAGTTAACATATCCGGCTAACAAGCTTATTAGCATTAACCTAGCATTACTACAAAGGCCAAGTACCATCACTAGCACTACAAACAGTAACATTACATCACATTAGAAAACGTGTAAAGTGCACTCAGTAAAATGCAGATCTTCAGCAGGTGTGTCTCCCTCTTTTCTCCCAAACAAAGAAGAGTTCAATCTCACTCTAGGCTTCCTTACAGTCAACATGAATGCATAAGACAAAAACAACAAGACATGTATTCATCTTTTCTTGTATCATAACTTTAGTGTATCGTAAAATATGGGTAATAAAATGATCCTCGGATAATTTGGTTCTAAATGAGGAATAGAAATGATATTGATGTCCCATTTTGAGCCACGATAAAGGTGAAATGTGGCCTGCAACAGACTAGGTTAGAGTTGATTTTGACTGAGCTTATTGCCAGAAATGCCTCTTTTGAAGAAGCCCTAACTGGGTGTTTAAGAAGAGTGAAGAATCAGTAGTCAATAAAGGTAAAAAGCAGGCATCTAAATAGTTTTGTTTTTTTAATTGGAATGACAGCAACCACAAAAGTTTCATTTTTAAATGAGTGGGATTAACTGAGGACAGACAGACAGATAGACAGACACATGATTTCCCCACAGGCGGAGAAAATAAAAACTATTGTCCTCGGCTGGTACATACACTGTTTCGGGGCAAAATACTACTATATCAGAGTTTAGAGCAACGTTAGCATCTCTGTAAACGGACACTGATGAATAGCTTATCATTCATTGAAAGCAACACTTCAGCAGAAAACTAAACAATTGTTGATACCTAGAAAGGAGAAGCCTGACATGTGGTGAACATTTGACAGTGTTATTTTGGAAGTGAAAGTGCAGTGTATCCCTGTAAACTGCATACGTGTTGTGCTACGATGAAAAGCTTGACGGGCATTTTGATTAAATTCCAAAAACAGTTTTTTTACACACATCACTTCTCGGTACTTTCACTTGTTTTCAGGGTGTGTGAGAGATGTAGTGGACCTTTGCCTGACTGCTGCAGGGAAATTGATTGTGACTGCACGGCCCTGGAGGCGCTAAACAAACCTTTCCACTGCTCCCTGTGGCCTTCACTCCACACAGTAGCTCGGCAATCATTTACCATTGATTTCCCCTCGGTTTGAAACACTTGGACAGATGCAAAGCGGAGGCCAGGCTTATCACATTTGTCAGGGCTTATGCCATGGATTTATCTAAAGCTGATGTCCATCTTACTCACATGGTAAAGGAGAACCAAAAAGGGTTTATGAAAGGGTTATAATAAACTAAACAATACATAGTTATTTGGATCATAAGCCCATCACATTTTCTAATAGAGATGCCTGTCTAATAAAGAGTACATTAAGGGATTAAGAATAGGTTTGAGGTTAAAGGTCAATGTTACCAAACAAAGTAATAATGTTTCTATAATATGAATTGTTTCCTTAGCCTAGAGGAATGATCTTAATTTGATCCATTTTGTATGTTGGAAAATGGTTATTGATCCAATGCAGTGCTGTTAAGCTTCAATTTAGCATATAATACAGATGTAACATGGATACGTTTACGGAAAATAAAAACTCAAAAGCAGACATTTCGTTTTAAGACAGTATTTAGGGGAACTACAATGCCTATAGGATGTTATCAACGTGTATCAAAGCATTTTCATAAGAGAAAACAATTGAACATGTGAGAAAATGAGAGAAGAAGCTCTTTAAAAGTGCAACATGTAGCCTTTAAATCTACTGTATAATGTCAGATTGCAAAAGGACACACATGATACATAAAGAATGCAACCAATGCAAGTGTAAAAACAGAATATATCATTGCTGAGGTTTTTTCATTAATGTAAACATATGTGTACTACTATACATGGTGCACTCATCATGCTAATATGATCTTAACCTCTTTTCACAGCACTGATAAAGGAGTACCAGCGATGTCACACAGTCTGTTGAGTGTTAGATGTGTCCTTTTAGAGCCATTTTGTATTTGGTGCCAGTGTTGATAATGAGAAAAATGGCGACAAAGAAGTCGATTGCTCTCAAAATGGATCTCCATTAATCCTGAACCTGTCTATAAAATCAAAGCAGAAGCGGTTAGCCGTATCAGAGCAATGGAGCAGGAACTATGTCACGCATTGATCCCCCCTGTTCAATACGCTGCATTGATAGAAAGCCCTGTGGGTTATTTGAACAGAGCAACAGAGGGGAGGCAGTGAAGGCGACTCTCTTCCACTTTGATGGCTTGATTTACTCAACCCTCAGCACAACCCTCATTCGTAAATGTCAGGAATGAATCCACGCACCATTTAGAAACCAAAATGTGAACAACACCAAACATAGACTGTGTTCCTGCCTGCAAACAGCTGCATAATCACCGGTCAGCAGCAACCACTTCTACCCCAAAAACACACCATTACACAAGGAGAAGATGCATTTCAGCGTTCGTCCCACATCTGTCATCGCTCAGCACACACCACACGCCTCCTCGCGCTCCCTCAAGACATGCCAGCATAGCATACAAAGTCTGTCATAACACTTGACTCGTGGTTTAACAGACTATGGCAACACTGGAAGGTGGTAAATGAGATTGCTTTCTTTATTTGTATTTCTGTCTTAGCAGATAAATCAGCCCAAGAGCAACACATTTTGCACTGAATAAAACTGCCCTGAAGTAAATGTGTGTTTTCTGAAGGGATAACCACTTTAATGTCTAATTCTGTCAGAAATAGGATATGTCCCTCAGGCCAAAGGTGTCCCGGTTCAATCCTGTGTGCAGTCGTGACAGTTGAAGGAAGCTGAGAGGGATGAGGCAGCCATTTTGTGCCTGTCAGTCACACAAGGGGAAGGAAAAAGGGCTGTTGTCAAACCACTTGTCAGCCTTTGATGTTACAAAGGACGGAAGAGCTCAATTAAAAGGCCATTATTGTGAAAGTAAATCAACGCCCATCAACCGTGTCACTTCAAACAAACGATCCTCACCCGGCTGCACCAGCCTCATTTATATAATGCATGATATTCCACTGCAGAGATCAAGATAAAGGATGCCGTTTCTGCTCAGCTGCATTGTTTAAAAGAGTTGGAGGAGATGAGGAATTATTTCAAATTAAAGCAGTATTTTCTCTTCTTGTTGCGTACGGTGATTATTTACTGTATGTTTTACGGCTATTTCTGAAGATCACCTTGTGTCTAATGCTCAAAAAGTCATGAATTATTCTGTTGATCACCCAACATGCCTCTCCTTTAGTTTGTGATGACAAAGTGCTCTATTTAGGAAGTTAGATTGAAATGTCTGGGGTCTAATTTATCGCTCCAGGATGAATACATGAATGTGAAGTAGCGCCATATTTCACACACACCGCCCTCCAACTCCCGCCCTCCAACGGAATATTATTACCGCTGCCCCAGAAAGTTGCAGAGGGAACCGTTTTTCACCTGAACAAGCATTACGGTGTCATGTTGAACATTATTCACCGTGTGCCGAGTGGTCTGACACGCCGTGAAATATTTCCTGCGCTGACCTCAGATTTCTGCTGAAGTAGGACAGTTTCCCCTCCAGCTCCAAATGAACAACGAACTTTAGGCGGTGAGATAATGACATGATTTTCCACAGAATCATAAATACAGATTTACTTCTTATATCCTTAAAGCATGGATTACTCTTTTTTTCACTGGTCACCTCCTGCTATTTTACTCCCACTTGCTCTCTGTAACTCATATCCGTATAGGATGTTGACTCAGAGGCATTGATAACTGCTGCTCAGAGAAACATCTGGGAAAAAGATCACACTTTAATGTGTTTTTCAGCGAGTAAATAACATAAATAAATCTAATATTATCACCATTACATCAATTTAGCTTTTTTCTAAGCTATCCCCACTACACCACTTACTGCAACTGCTTTTTTAAGGAAGGAAATTTGATCTTTAGGGAGGGATAAAAGGTCAACCGTTTATGCAATATAAAAGTAATATATGTCAACTGAAAGCTGAAGATTGATCTGTAATAAATATTGTCTTTTGGTGGGGCGCCTATTTTAATGTTAAGAGTGGCCAATACCAATGCTCAATTTTATATTGAAAGTTTTGGGGTTAATACCTTTGTTACATAGATTTGGTGCAAGATTTAAACATTTTAACCACCCAATAATTGATCAAAACGACACCAAAATACCACAATAATACGAAAACTAGAGAAATAAATATGCTGTGATTTGATTTCCAAAAACGTTCAATATTTTTGCAAGAAATTATTTTTCTCATTTGGATGGTGAGCATTTCTGTTCTGGAAATTGCTCCAAAAATATATTCTGAATTATGAGCTTTACTGTAGTTCTTCTAACAGACAATCTAGCATGACATGGTACCAATAAACAACTACGTTTTTTAATGTATCTTCACTCTTACATTTAAACCAACATAGTTATACTGTAGTAGAGTTAGCCGAGGACACAGATACACTAGCTGGGTAAAAGAGGTTAATCAGCAATACACCTTTGGTACTGGCTTCAATGTAACACAAAGCTAAATTAGACCATTTAAAATATGTAACTATACAAGTATAAGCTGTTACCATCTATGGAATACACGAATACTCCTGAATCCGAATAATGTTATAGGTTATTATGTCATTTATATTAAATGACTGCATCAATAGACATGCCACGTTAGCATATGGCTATATGCAATCCCCTGCTTGGCCATTGAGCATGACTAGCTTTACATGACACTATTTTGTGAAGTTAGGTTGCATTACAAACTGGACTGGCAAATCCACTGTGTGTTTTTAAGACTCTTTAATGGGGTTCTAATTTAAAAACTAGTCAGCCTGAGATGCAATAGCCCTAGCCTTAAAGCTAGCTACAGCTGACAAAACTCCTAGCTCTATATTAGCAGGAATAAAATCAAAGATTGCTTCCTAGAAATGAGAAGCCTGCCACATGTGGTAAAAACCTATGGTAAAAACACTTAAACTAAGGTGTTATTTTGTGGGTAAAAGTGCAAGTTTTCACCTGTCTTCCTGCCAAATGGTGCTGTAAATTACTAACAGCGTGGCCACAAGCAGCCTCAGTTTTCAGTGTCTCATGTATCCATGTGCATTTGTGTATACATGTGTGTAGTGTCGGTGAGAGGTTACCGCAGATTGTCACGAGAATAACAAAACTAAAAGCACTTTCCTCTGCTGTCATTCATGATAAATGGGTTTCAGGATAAGACTCGGCATATTTTATATCACCTGTAAGGTATACACACTGCTGAGACCATAACTCTACTTCTTGTAAGAAAGTATGGCATTGTATATTTCCCCACTCGACACATTTACAAGCCCTCCCTGTTGTATAAACTCAGTGATTGGTATTTCAAAGCAACATGTCAGGCCGAGCACTGAGCACTGCCAGCTGCCTCGGCTACCTCAGCAAACAGTGGGAGGCATTTCCAGAAAGAGAGAAAGTAAGACAGAGAGAGTTATTGCCTTTGCAATGCCGAGTGCCCATTAAAAAACTCTCTCTTGTGAGTGTACATTTATAGTGTTTGTGCTTGCTGCTGTTAAAATCAAAACCGATGCCTGGCCAGGGCGGTTCATTCCTCGTAATCCAGTTGGGAAAGATTTCTGCGTTATTACAGGAAAGCCCTGAACGTCGGAAAACAGTGGCTCAACAGGCCAACACTATAACATTGTCCCAGATAAAGGGCCTTTTTCTGTATCAACATGGACAGATGAGATTAATCAAGTCAAAACTGAGGCTGAGAGTGGGTTTTTGGCCTCATATCTCCAACTTCTTCCTTCTTTATGTTCATCTTTCACTGGACGCCTAGTCACAGTCTGTTAAAGTCTATCTGGACACTTGCATATCTTTTTATTAAAGCCAAGAGAAGTATTGTTGTATAAATCTTTCGAGTATTTCATAGTTCAAGGCTCTTCACAGATTAACATGCTCAATAACATTATAAAGACAACACGGAGGCAAGACAGGAAAGTTTTATCAATGAGTCCAACCGTAATACGTCTTATATGTTAATTATGGAAGCCAATATCCACCCGGGAAAATAAGTAAACAGTTGATGCGTGCTAAAAATATAAAACCCTCATGGTTAAAATCAGAATTATGCAAAAGGAAGTTAACATGTTGACATCATTAGCTAGTCAAAGAATGGATTACATCCACAATTATTATTATTTTTTAAATATACATTTTAAAGTTAGACTCCAGATAAATTAACAGAAACTTCTTTTACCATTTTTTCTTTTTTGTATTTCTTGCTTTCTTTTCTTGGCAGTAATGGGCTTCTACAGTTAGATAATAACTCTACTCTGACCACTCACTACAGTATGACACAAACTTTTATTATTCATTATCTTTCTTTTCTTTTTTTATTATAGTTTTTGTCATGTAGTAAAACAGAGCAGGAGGGGGGTCCAGACATTATCGTCAGCTTAGAACAACATGTAAATGACTACAATCATCAAATGAAGTTTTTAAATTAGGCTGCCACCCAGAGCACACAGAGGAATATTATTTTGACACTTCGTCACCCTCGGGGGAGAAAACGGACCCTTTTTGATGTGTGATCCGCCAAGGCTTGCATCGGCTGGCAGATTTTATCAGCAAACAAGACAGGCAAGCAGAGAGAGCGCAGACTAAATAAAAGGGGGGTGCATGATAAAAATGTCAAGGATTATCTTCACTTTGCGGGGCGCTGTGATGTCGAATCAAAATGGATTTGGTGGAAATGATTTGGCAGGAAGAAAAGCGATGATGGGAGGAGGGGGAGGCGGGATACAACAAGAGAGCGCTGTATTATGTGTGTGTGTGTGTGTGTGTGTGTGTGTGTGTGTGTGTGTGTGTGTGTGTGTCCTATTTGACTATTCAAACTGTTCCACATTTTTTTCTGTCCTGACAATAATTTTATTACGGAAATTGAAACATTAAGCTGTCAGCATGAAGGAGAAATACATGCTCCCACTTGTTTCATGTGTATAATTGAGGGAGAAAGAGGCTTTTATAAACACGTTGGAAACTAAATGTTGACCTCAAATTCTGTAACTACCATCCATGTATCCCTGGTTTGACCTTTAATCTTGTGAATCGAAACCCTGCCAGATTTATGAGCTGTGGATGAAATGAAAGCCATTTCTGTGTTTGTCCCGCATACAGAGGCACCGATTGTTCCAGACTGTTCCATCCATGGTTCTAGCCTTTTTATATATTTCCCCATCAGCGCCAGTGTCCTACGGCAGCCATCTTTCCGACAGAGTGACAAATGAGGGACGGGTGTTGCCACTGGCACCATCAGCCCATGTGGAGAGAACACAGAGTAACAGGGAGCAGAACTGGTGCTTACTGGAAAGCCCTCATCGTGCCTTGGCGACTGGTTTTAGGAAATGCCTCATAATACTGCTTTGTTTGTATTTTGAGGTGTATACGGAAGCCCATTTCTGCCAGTAAAGAGACAAATAATAGGAGAGTTGAGTGAGGTTAGAGAGATGCTACTAAATTAAATGTAACTCATTTAGTAAAAACGAAGACACTAAATCTAAACTATGAGTTACTAAATTGAAATTATGACATTTAAGGGATTGAAAGTCACCTAGGTAAAAGAGGTAAAAGTCAAAATGATGATATAGAAAGTCAAACTGATAACAAACAAAGCAACATAAGTTATCACATTGGTTACTTAAACATTTTTTTCTTCATGTTCTAAAATTGTTTGGACCCCTGTCAGTCACGGGCCCATAGAATCGTCCTAACTTTTCTCCATCAGCAGCATCTGATCTGATCTCTGATCTCTCTCTCGCGTCCAGTTATACTTCACTCTCGTTTATGTCCAAATCTATCAGATCTAGCTAGTTCTAGTTAATTATATGACTGCCTGCTTATCAAAGGACCTAAACAATAAGCGTTGCTTGGCAACGGCGTGTGGCCGCAAAGTATAGCGCAGCATTATGCATATGAGGGGTCAAAAACCCATGCTCATATATTTGTTTCTCTTCATTCCCCACGCCCCAAAATAAATAAATATACCAATTTTAGGAAAAGTAACGAAGTTTGAGCAGTGTGGGTTTTATATTAACAGAGTTACACATTTCAAAACGTGAAGTGTAATAACTGCAGGTTGCCTCCCTGTCACTGAGAATGACAAAGATCCTCTGTGAAGCACAAGCCCATGTTTCTCACTAAATTGTAACTTATTAAAAAGATCAGTTCAATGCAACTAATGTCGTCTTAGTGTTATTGTATGATGTTAAAATTGGTTTGCCATGAATTTAGTGATGGATTGTAAACATTTGAAATGTAGCATTTAAATGTTTCTCAGTTACAATGTTGTTGTTTTAATAAATCAGACACTGATGGTGTAAGGCTGTACTGTACCTCTTTATATAGGCATTTATTCCCTAACAAATTGTTTTTGTGCTGATCAGGGGGTACATTATTGAAAACAGTTTGAGAACCACTGGTGGTGAGGGAGGAGGAAGCCCACATATCTGAAATGTAAACCTTATTGAACTGATTTCTTTTGGACCAGAACATTGATATATCATTAAAGTTTAATATGGCAAATTTGTTAGGGAAAGTTGGTTATTTGCCCATTAAGAACTTAGGGAGTAACATTTTACTTAAATAAACTAAACTCCCAGGTACTGTATAAACCCATGTATTTATTTTATATAAGAAACAAATTGAAACTTATTGAAATGTTTTTATTTTCTGTGAATCTGTGTGAGATGCTGCCAGTAAAAGTGTAAAGCACTGACAGGATTGTGTAATTATTGTATTGCCATTGCTGCATGTGTGTGTGTGTATGTTTGTGTGTGTTGCCTAAGGACTGTCATTTTGCTGTCACCCTGCCACTTAACATTGAACGCTTCTTCCCCCATCCTCCCTCTATCTGTCCATCATGTTGTCTCAAAGTCTAACAGGGAGGATTAGAGCTGCACATACAAGTGTGTGTGTGCGACTCACCCATGACCCACATTTTTTCAGCAGAGGGCCTGAGGCGGATGGGAGGGTTTCAGGTAATGTGTGCCAGCGTGTGTCAGTGTGTCACTCAAACCTTATCATCCACGCTCGGCTGAATCCAGACGGCCTGTGGATTATCGCTGTCATCACCTGAGAGGAATGCAGCGCAGTCTGTCATGTTCGCCGTTTTGATCTTTGAAGTGCGACAGGGACACAAACACAGCAGAGCCGGACTGCTGGTTAAAGACTCCATTTTGGATTTAACGAGGGAAATAATGAGTTTGTTTCTTATTTTTTCTTCCCAGTTCGTGAGCTGACTCCTGACTAACTACACTCTATTACAAGAAAAATTCCTGCGTTGAAAAACCGTAGTTAGGTAAAAGTACAGTACAGTATGTATCAATAAAATCTACTTAAAGGGGCCCTATTATACTAATTTTCATGTTCAAATGTATATGAAGTGCCTCTACTGTGACATGTCTCCATGCTTTAATGTTCAAAAAGCTCTTTATTTTTCTCCTACTGCCTGTGCTGCAGCACCTCCTTTCACCCTCTGTCTGAAACCAGAGCCCAGTCTGCTCTGATTGGTTAGCTGGCCAGCTCTCTTGTGATTGGTCAACCGTTTAGAGGTGTCCCGCCCCTTAGCCTATTACGTACAATGTGTTGGAGCGCTAGCCAATTGACCAGCGAATGGTTACATAGTCATGTCACTATGTTCAAGGAGTAAACAAAGGAGTCCAATGGAGGTGTTTCTGGCAAGGGGGGGAGGGGGAGAAAGTCCCTCTGGAGGGAACTTTGGGAATGTAGCCTTTGTGACCATCTACATGCACTTAAACCTTTATAACACACTACAGGGAAAGGGAAAACCCTAAAAAGCATAAAACGGGCCCTTTAAGCATCGAACGTCAAAGTGAATGATGCCTTTTGTTTTCAGGTTTGTGACACTGCAGGTTTCAGATGATCCAATAGGGTTTTAAAATATTTTGAAGGAAGAACATTTGTTTATCACAAACATTCAAATAAAAAATCACTGATCTTTGAGATACAAGGTTCACTGGACAGAAAAGGAGGGGAACATTTTAACATGAAAGTAACTAAAGCTTTAAGGTGATTAAAAAGAAAGATATCTACTTCTGAAATGTATTCAAGTGCAAGTTGAAAAGTGCATGAAGAAAATATTCAAGTAAAGCACAAGTACCATGAATTGGTACTAAAGCACAGTACTTGAGTAAACGTACTTCCACCTCTGTCCTCTTGCGTCACTCATCCTGAAGCAAGACCAAGACTTGAAGCAAGCCCTGACCAAAGATGACACACAAGGGAATAGCAGGAGGTGAAGAAATGAAGAACAATAAACCTGTTGACACACACAGAGTGGAGGTATGGCTCATAACTGGAAAGCACATTTTGAACAACACCTTTGAAGTGGAGAGAGGAAGACGAGTGAAATGGAGTCACACCTTTCACTCACAGGGTGAAATGAAGCGCAGACGTTCATGCTGTTTACACTCATCGGAGAGACATCTGGAAATTACGTCTCCCCGCTCTCTTTGGTCTTTTTGACAAGAAAACATTGTACGTGTCTCTGGAGATCATCGGTGGGGCTGACACCAAATATTTACCCCCAAATCTCTCAGGTCTCTCAGCTGTGTTGCTTGCAAAGAGGAGAGATTAAAGAGGAGGTGACGACAGGGAAGACTCTGTGTTTGTACGATAGTTTAGATAGCAGAAGAGGACACAAATGGTGGTGAGGGAGGAGGAAGCACACATATCTGAAATGTACATCTTATTTAACTGATTTCTTTTGGCCCTGAAGGGGCACAACATGGATGTATTTTCATCTTTAAAGTTTAATATAGCACATTTGTTAGGGATAAGTTGCTTATTTGCACATTAAGGAGTGAGGGAGTAACATTTGACCTCATTTGGAGTAGTGTATTTGTCTCTACCAACTCCTAAAGGGAAAATCTGTCCCTTCAGCTGTTGAATGCTCTACTATGTTCACCAGCTATAGTCTCAAAATCCCCCCCCCCCCATAAAACCCTACTAAGATTTTCACTTTTCACAAAACAGTTACAATCGTTCCTGGGACAGATTACTCAGCCGGGTAGACACAAGTTGTCCCATTTTCTAGTGAAATGCTATGTGATGCACTTTGAAGTGGATATGGGATGAATGAGATGAATAGGGATTTGAAAAACTATTATAATTCAATACTGAACAAAACATACAGTAAACTTGCTCTACTCGAGGCTCCCAGACTGCATTTACAGAAACAGTGATTTGACCTTGCTGATAAATGTAAAATCAAAGTCATGACACAAAATAAAACTCATCAAACCTGTGTATTTGCTGTTCAAACAACCCCCAACTCTGATTAGGGAGTTTAATAGAGTGATTGAGTGAGCTACAGAAATTTAATTTAACGTAAGTAACATTTTTACTGTTTTCTAACCCTACTTTTGATTGTTGTCTCCTAGCAAGGGGAAAGAGTCCATCCTCTCTGAGCATGTTTGAAATGTTTGAAACCCTGCATAAATATTGTGATTTAAAAAAAGGGTATAACTGTCTCTTAACTTTAGTTGCTGTTTGGTGATGAAGGATTTTACTGCTTTTCCCTCTCAAGTATCTGCCAGCTAGAGCCAAAAACAGCGCTATGGGAGTGTTCAGAGTCAACCAAAACAGTAAGGTTGGGGGCGTACAGCTAAACAATTACCTTCCTAATTCCTGTGCTCTCTCTATTTTGACCGTGTCCCCGTCCTGCTGCCCTGCTGTCCAGGCAGCACTTCAACAAACAAAGCCCGGGGAGCAGAGAGCTGTTGAATGGGTGCATCCTGCTGGCAGGATCAGAGCAGACTGTTTATGGAGGGGCTTGTCAGCTGTTACCACTGGGATGTTGCAGCATGTGGAAACAGTGGGAAGAATGGGCCTTTGATGCCTCCCCTCCCTCGCTTCTCCCTCTCCGCTACTCTGTTTTCTCTTTGAAGCCGCTCTGTGAAGTGTTGTTCAGCGACAGGAGGCCGAAGCATCACGCCCACAGGAGAGGCGAACACACACAGTCCTAAAGTAGCCACACACATTCATAACACACACACACACACATTCACAACACACCTGCTAAACGGCCGTGGAAATAAACGTATACTAATGTGAAGTACCATTTTAAAGCCATTTTACTTTATTTGACTTCAGTAGATCCATTTAATTCTACTTTATACTTCTTCTCTACTCTCTGGAGAGCAACCTTTACTTAAGTTAAGTTAGCCTTAAAACTTGATCAGATGCCTCTTATGCTACTTTACACTTCTACTCTTACATTTACCATACTTTATGTATAGTATGTATGCTTGTACTATATTTGTCTGTATATATATATGTATACATATATATTTAAAAGGGTGAATATAGAAAGTAATGATTGCTATATGGATGGGTAAATGGATGGGAATTTGAAATGATTCTTTTCTGATTTGAGTTAGATTTGATGTTTTGCTGTTGCTCTCCCTGAGGTTTCTCCCATGTTCCCCTTTAAACTGTGGGTTTCTCTCTGGAAGTTTTTCCTTGTACGATGTGAGGGTCTAAGGACAGAGGGTGTCGTATTGTCATACTGATATTCTGTACAAACTGTGAAGTCCACTGAGACACATGTAACATTTGTGATATTGGGCTATATAAATAAACATTGATTGATTGATTAACAAAGAAGAACAAATGTGTAAGGATACAACATGTCTTGAGTGTGTTAACTTTTGTATCGAAATAAAAATGAATAAAAGACTAAAATAAATGCTCATCTCCTTAAGAGCAAATACAGAAATATAAAAAATAATAACAATAAACAAAACTTTAGATTAAACTACACTAAAGTACACAATATAAAGTACTTAAATATGTGCCTTTTTGCAAATTACTTCTTTTTTTCTCCTATGAAGTTCAGTGTTTCTAAGCTGTCTGACTTGTTTATACTCCAATAGAGCATGGTGATAGAAGTCTGAAACACAGCTCACCTGTGATACAGTAATGCAGAGCATTAATCCCCATGATGAATGATAGGCGACAGGCTGAGCTGCAGCAGCCATTAGACAAAGTGCAGAGCAATCACAGTCCTCACATGACATGAAGTGCTTCAGACACAATGTGACGGCTGTCTGACGGACTGCTCCCCATGAACCTCCATTATCTGCTCACAGCACGGTCAGATCATGGACGCTTTCAATGCCAAGTATTAGGGATATGTCAAGAAGGACAATTATGTTATAAAAACGCTGTAAAGGTAGGTAGAAAATGGAGGGTCAACACTGTTCTGTCAGCGGCTCTCGTGGTTTGATTTGAATATTAAAGTTGATGCCAACAGCTGGGGTCAAACGCAGAGCAGCTCCACTTCCTGCCACATGTTCCACGTTTCCGTAAGTCTATAACTTCCACTCCTCTAATAAAATGTTTCATTGGGGTTTGAACGGAAAAACGTTGAGGGTGTTTATAAATTCATCTCTTTGTGGCACTATCGTTGCAGCTGGTATGACTTCTTAAGATCATGGTGGAAAAGCTAAAATCCTATATTTGAAAAGAAATGTGTTCTGTCGTTTTGAGTAATAGAAAGGACCACTCATCATTGTAGCTCTAAAAACAACGCAATACGTATACATGAGCTTTTAGTGTTTTTTTTATTCCAGACTGAGCTATGCTGGCTAATATTTCCATTTCAGTTGTTATGCTAAGCTAAGCAGCTGTAACTTCATATTAAATATACAAACATTTGTTGTCACGATCTTCCCCTTTGACGCTCAGCATGAAAGAAAATAGAGTTATTTTGAAAGGTGGAATCGTCAATTTGTTGAATTAAAATCAAATCTAAAAACAGACTTCAGCTGCTCATTTGGTAACAATGTGTTCAGCTTTGTAACTGTTTGTCATTAATCACACTCATCTGGATTTACATGCTAAATTGATTTGACCGTGTAAATAAAAGGTTCGGAGCTCATTACTTCAGATTCCAGTTTACAAATTCCCTCTTATAAATGATAATACTGTAAAGATGATTTGGTGTATTTCAGTAATGAACTTCAGGTTACCACGTCCAGTTTGAGGATGAACTTTTCACCCAGAGGAGAAGCTCAGCTGCAGCCGAGCAGCTGCCCCATCTGGAGAGGGAAACAAAGCCACTCATGGTTTGTGTTAGTGAAACCCGTCTGTGTGATATAACTTACATCCCAACATGTTTGACTCATGATCTTCCAAGGACACAAATCTAAACCAGTGACAGTTTGGACGATCATCGTCAGGATGGTTTTCTCTGCTGGAGATGGTTAGACTTTAACTATCTGCAGATAATGACCAAAATCATCAACCTTACAAGAGTAAAACTGAGAAACAGTAAGCTTCAGATCTCATTAAACCAGTGGTGGAAAGAACATTTATATGAGTAAGATATCTCTGTCCTACTTTCACCATTTTAGTCCTGAGGTACTTCTACTTGAGTATTTTTATTTGTAGCTACTTTGTACTTCTACTTCCCTAAACTCCCTATTTTTTACATAAATATAAATCAACAAATAAATAACATATGCTGGTATAGCTAGCCAGAAGTAAAGTCAGTGAAACATTAGCTCCATCTTAGTGATGGACATACTGTATGAATGCATCAATGATCAGAACCCAATAATGTCATACTGAACATTTGCATGGTATGTACACTTACTTTTACTACTTACGCTAAGTATATTTTGATACCGAAACTTTTGTAGATTTACTTTTGGATGCAATACTTTACTTGTAAAAGTATTTCTACACTGTAAAAAATACATAATGATTAAGCTAGACAGCAGTACATGAAGTAAAATAGAAGCTTCACACATCAATGATCATAACTCAATATTGTAATATTTGCAGTACTTATTTGAAACAGAGTATGTATAGGCTGTAAGTACTTTTATTTAATATATTCAACAAATAAGTTATATTCACCCCAAGTGAAGGAGTTCAAGTATCTCGGGGTCTTGTTCTCGAGTGGGGGAACAATGGAGCGTGAGATGGGCCGGAGAATCGGAGCAGCGGGAGCGGTACTGCAGTCGCTTTACCGCACCGTTGTGACGAAAAGAGAGCTGAGCCAGAAGGCAAAGCTCTCTGTCTACCGGGCCATTTTCGTTCCTACCCTCACCTATGGTCATGAAGGATGGGTCATGACCGAACGAACGAGATCGCGGATACAAGCGGCCGAGATGGGTTTTCTCCGCAGGGTGGCTGGCGTCTCCCTTAGGGATAAGGTGAGAAGTTCAGTCATCCGGGAGGGACTCGGAGTTGAACCGCTCCTCCTTCGCGTCGAAAGGAGCCAGTTGAGGTGGTTCGGGCACCTAGTTAGGATGCCACCTGGGCGCCTCCCTAGGGAGGTGTTCCAGGCACGTCCAGCTGGGAAGAGACCAAGGGGTAGACCTAGGACCAGGTGGAGGGATTATATCTCTTCGCTGGCCTGGGAGCGCCTTGGGATCCCCCAGTCAGAGCTGGTTGATGTGGCCAGGGAAAAGAAAGTTTGGGGCTCTCAGCTGGAACTGCTACCTCCGCGACCCGACCACGGATAAGCGGGAGAAGATGGATGGATGGATGGATGGAACAAATAAGTTATGATGTAATATTATTGTCTAAGAGAGCATGTATAAAGTGAAAGGTAAGCTTCACACAAAAATGCATCAATGATCATAACTTCATAATGTGATGTTTGCAGGACTTTTACTTACTTGTCCCAGAGCATTTCTCCGCGAGTATTTTTACTTCAGGACCTGAGTTGTTCTCCCCCCTGAGCTCAGAGGAAGATGAGAGGAAGGCGAGGCAGAGTAAATCATTAGGACAGCACTGTACCGGGCGAACCCTTGAAGCATTGTGTGATGAGAGCAGAGCTCAACACCTGACAGAGGGAGAGACAGATGATTTACTCCAGATTAAAGAACAACAGACACATTGTTCTCTCATCTTTCTCTCACCCCATTTATCCCCCTCAGCGAATCATTCATGCCATTCATACCCCTGAAATGCTACGCCGTTGTGATTTTCTTCTGCTTCTTCTTCTTTTGTTTCTCCGCTCTCTTTTTTTTCTTTCTTCCTTCCAACCCCAAGCGTTCCCGGGGCACTGGAGGCTCTCCTCTTTAAGTTTGTCTTTCCGCTCAGATTAAGTGTGACAGATTGGCAAAGGAGCACATGACAGGAGTTCAGATGGCAGACAAGAATAAGATCAGACATGTGATGCGATATTAAGAGGTCACAAGAGCTGACGCACACACACACACGGCCTGTTTTTACACACACACACACACACTGATTCTAACCAGATGATCCATGAGCGCTGGAATATAACTAATTACATTTGTTTGTGATACTTAAAACTTTGACTGCACCCCCATTATCTGGCAGCTCCGGATGTGTTTATTTTGAATGTTGGTGATTAACTATAAGATGAAAAGTTCCTTTGAGTGAAAGTCTCCTTCTTCTTCAGTTCAATAAACTATTTAAAAAAGACTCTTAGATAAGCTGGAAAGTGCATCACCACAAAGCAAGTCATTAGAAGTTTGTGGTTCTTACATGACACTGACAACAACATATGATGATCTTATAGAACATGTTGCAATGCTTCAGAATCAACAACCTATCAAAAGGAGTTTAAATTAGCACAACCTAAACATCTGCAGCATTAAGACACTACCCCTCCACCTACATGAAACGCTCTACTGGACTCCTTTGTTTACTTCCGCTACATAATGACATCACTATGTTACACTTGCACTATATTGACTAGCGCTCCAACACATTGTACGTGATAGGCTAAGGGGTGGGACTTATCAGACACATCTCTAAGCGGTTGACCAATAACACCAGAGCCGGCCAGCTAACCAATCAGAGCAGACTGGGCTCTGGTTTCAGACAGAGAGTGAAAAGAGGAGCTGCAGCACAGGCAGTATGAGAAAAATAAAGAGCTTTTTGAACATTAAAGCATGGAGACATGTCAGAGGAGAGGCACTAAATACATTTAATAACCTGAACATGAGCGTAACAGGGCCAATTTGATCCAAAGACTTACAACATTGATAATAGTAAAACATTGACAGGGAACATTTAACATTTAATCAGAGGGCCTTTTGCTGATTCATACTGTAACTTAAGTAAGGTTTTGAAAGCAGGACTTTAACTAGCAGAGTAGTATATTCACGGTGTTGTGTGAGAACCTTTTCTTCAGTAAAGGATGTGAATTCTTCCTCCACCCCTGCACTTTATCAAAAGGCTCCCGCACATGCGCTCATTGAGATCTTATCTCTGGTTTATCACAACAGAAAAGGGAGCAAGAAAGTGCACGAACCGTCGGCAGGAGAGGCTCAGAAGTGTAAAGTGAAGGTTTGACATTTGCTATAACAGCCATAATTTGATTAGATTTGTGTGACATTCTCTCACACAACTCAGAGGGGAGGAAGGCATCTGCTACTGCCAAGCGCATTAACTTCTGTGAACTCGGAGACAGGAAGAGTGAAGTATTGTTTGAATCTACTCTCTTTCCATTTGGTCAAACAACAGGTATTTTAATGCTTTCAAGACACTCCTGACAGCTCCGAGAGAAGATTTATAATGCTGAGGAATTGTGAACACATGTAACCGAGGACGGTTGGATAATATTGCCCCGAGGAGATAGATGGGTAACAGGAACTTTTAATGGTAAAAAATGCAGGGGATTTTCTGCATGCTGGGCGCGGGTGTTAGGTTTATGATGAAATTATGCTCTAATAGTCAACAAACTGAAAAACAAGGGAATAAAATGAGTACATGCAAAGAAAGAGCACGGGTTTCCTTCCAGAGATGTTGCCTTGAATTGATTATTAAAAATAAGTGTGGGATTAATGATATAAATATATAATTCAAAGAGCCTTTCATAATACATTGGCAGGGGATTTTCTGCATGCTGAGCAGTCTTTCTTTAATAAACGGTGGTGACAATGAAACACTGTACTTAGTATGTGATGAAATGATGCCCTAATTTTTCTATTTTTACTGTCCTTGAATAGAGGAAAAAAGAAAACAATGAAAGGACAAGAGAAAATGTAAAGAAAGAAACCCGTTTCCCTCCAACGCTTCTTTCATGCAAGAGATGTTGCCTTGAATTGGCTTTAAAAAGCTATAATATATAAAATAAGGAATCTTTAATAGTACATTTGCAGGGGATTTTCTGCATCCTTTGAACTGTGCTTTAATGAATTACATTCACAGTGGTAACAATGAACACTGTACTTAATGTATGATGAAATTATGCCCAAATTCTTTCATTTTACCGTCTTTAAATAGAAACAGGAAAAAGGCGAGGAAGGCTTCACGGAGAAAGCTTGGTGACAGAAAAAAGAAATGGCCTCGACAGCCGGGTCCAGCAGGAAATTCAATAAAAACTCTTCAAAAGGCCCGGCCGTGACATTGAAAAATAGCGAAATTATAACATACAGCAGGGTAACGAAAGAGAGGAGTTATTGTATTTGGCACAGGACCGGGAGGAGAGAAGCCCAGGGCCGCCACGTCAAATGAGCCGTCACTGACGGAGGGAGTTAAGCCTTGTGGTGATTAAATATAGGCCTCAAACCTGCCAGGCAGAAAGGCAGACGTGTTTGTGCACATGCAGCAAAATGAACAGAAAACAAAGACAGCCAGAGAGAGGGAGGGAAAGAAACACTAATTTCAGAGTGCAGATAAGAACAGACGGGTCATATCTGGACTGCTTATCAGGACAGTTAGTGTTCATAAATCAGAGCAAGAAGAGGACATCATGGGAGTGAATGGCTGATTTCAGCCTAAGGTGTCCACTATTAAGAAACAAGAGTGACTAATCATCTTTGGAAATCTGTAAGGGGCAAGAAGTCCTTTCCAATTAGAACTGAAAGGAAAGCATTTTGACTTTATCTAGTCTCATCTCTGCTTATAATCAATTTCAAGTGATTTTCAATGCAACAAGACCGAAGTTGCATTCAAAAATGTTTCAATTTAGGCAAAGATTCAGGGTTCGGAACCACGTTATTTCTTTAGCAAAATACAAGCCTCACAATATTGCCAGTTTAAGTGAACTATGAATACACCGTGTTTAGCAAGCTAACTAGCACTATTGGTAGCTAATAACTAACATTTCCTATTCCAATGATGTCTGCCACTAACCAAGCTTCACTGCTTCCCAGTTCAACACTTTTGTCCAAATATGTTCACTTCTGGCTCCAAAAAACCCCTCTCCAACACACTCCCCCCCTGCCTGAAACGCCTCCATTGGCCTCCTTTGTTTACTTCCAGAACATAGTGACATCACTATGCAACACTTGCGCTTCTATTGGCTTTTTCTGCAATAAAATGTACGTGATATGCTAAGGGGCGGGACATCTCTAAGCAGTTGACCAGCTAACCAATCAGAGCAGACTGGGCTCTGGTTTCAGACAGAGGGTGAAAAGCAGTATGAGAAAAATAAAGAGCTTTTTGAACATTAAACTTTAAAAGCATGGAGACATGTCACAGAAGAGACACTACATACAAATATGAAACTGAAAATGAGCAGAATAGCCTTTTTAGGAAAATAATGTGAGATATTAAATAGAAAAATCTTGCTGCATTTTAAACATAGTCAGGCATATGCTATCCTTACTTCACTGAGTCTGCACTTGTGTTGTCTCATTCCTCTTTGACATTTCCCTCTCCCTCACCCCCCTCCTCCACCTCCCCCCCCTCTTAAGGTGTGAGAGAGGCCTCATCATGTGAAGCTCCCCTTTGAGTTGAGAGACAGGCCACAGTCTTTAAATGGCTCCCTTCAGCCTGCGGGCATGTTCATGTGAGGATTCAGTTTAGGGTGCGACAATGAGGATCATCTGGCTCAAATCAGCCCAAACAATCACGCTTCAGTGCCCTCAGACAGACGGAGAGACAAGTCGGCCCAGACAGACGCTGACAGTGTCCCCGTCTGCTTTATCCGTCTTTATATTCCAGCAGATAAGACGACTCTGAATTAATTACGCTACAGAAACTCTTAAAGAGCGCTGCATAGCTTTAAGCCTTTCACATCACGCCGGCGCTGACAGAAAGATGTTCCTCCTTGTTGTCCTCGCCACGGAGCTCCTCTTCAAAGGTTATCAAGCGAAATTCCAAGACAGGGAGCAGGGTGAAATAGATTTGAGGAGCTTTGATGAGAGAGGATTGTGATGAAAGAAGCTTTCAAAGCACAAAAGGCTTCTCCACTCCTGTTCTTCTTGCTTTCTGTCACTCTCCAAGCTGCTGCCAGTGTCACTCTTCTGCTTTGAGCTATGAACTCACACTGGTGTTGTAGCAGATTTCATGTATGTAACGCTGCATGCCTGTCTCTTTCTATCTTTTTCCTGGAACATCTGCCACTGTGGACGTACACCAGCTTCAGAAACAGATACCCCATCACTATTTGGATGTGGGAACTGATGAAAGGGGAAAGAAAACAATTGAATGTCATCTTTAATGTCAAACATTATATTTCCAACCTTCCCTCCCTCCCCTCCTCAGCAGGGCTGTAACATTAGCTGCGTTGCTGGGAGCGACACCCTGTCAGGTGGAGTTTACTGACTCTGACACAGGATCCAGTAACCTCCTCGCAGGGTGAGTGTGAGCCGCAGAGACAGACAGCACCGGGGAGGACAGACAGGCCCAAAGAACAGAGGCGATTGATCGTGACTGCTTCTGTCTCATGTGACCGGCTGCTGCTGCCAAGTAGGCCGGGTTTAAAATGTTTCAAAGTGATCTATTGTTGTTTTCCACGTGCAAACAACCAGGGTCCACCACTATCCTCCATATTTTCTAATACTGTGTTTATGTTTGCACTACTATGCACCAAAGTAAATTCCTTATATGTGTAAAACCCACTTGGCAATAAACCTGATTCTGATTCTTTAACAGTAGATAAAACTCACTTTAAACATGTTACATGTTTGTCTTTCAGCATACTTTACATAACTTTGCCCCAGATGTTTTTACTGACTCAAAACACATTCAATACACAGTCAATATCCCCTTTTTTAGCTACTGAATGATCATTGAAACACTTCTAATTGGAAGCTGGCAGGTGTAACTCACTTTGCAAATACCAGGAAAGTGATGTACTTCACTTCTACTGCAGGCCAGACCTTAATTCATGCTCAGGCTAACTGATAAACACTGTTGACATGACTCTCAGTACGCAAAGTGTACCGAGAAGCAATGGTTGGCTATCCTGGATGGGACAGCAGGTTTCCGCACAAACGGTCCGGCTGTCAAATTGTATCACTAAAATGTTGCTTCACTTTCTTATTCTGAATTCACCAAACACCAAATATGTTGCAACATGTTTTACCTATGCAAGCGATTTGGCACAGAGTGACACAGTCTGATCCCGTTTCCACCAAAAGCAAACTACGACAGAATTTGTTTGTTGTTTTGAAGTCAGTTCAAGTTAATAGGTTATAAAAACAGGCTTCAACATTAAAGTGGGCAGTCGGAGCAAAGGTCTTAAACTGACTAACCTGTCTCAAATGTTCCTTAAGAGAGCAATTTCTAAGGCTTGAGATATTTTCGGGCATCCGGTTCATATTCCGTGTGGAGTATTTCAACTCAAACCCTCTGGGAGGAGATTTATACTTCCAAAGACAAGGCTTGAATCACAGGCGGAATAATGATGTTATTTATTGTCCACATGGCTGCTATAGGCTCATGATGACCACACATTTGTTTTTCATTGAACTAGCTCACCTAATCCTGGTCTTCTACATGACCATCCGAAGCTGTGTGCACTACTTGCTGGTCGAAACTGTCAGACCTTTTAATCTGTGTTTGAATATGTCTGTTTTTAAAGCACTCGCTGGAGCAGTGACTATAAATCTTGTTGTATTCTGTACAATGACAATAAAAGCTTTTGATTTGATTTGATTTTGACCTGGTGGAGTAGGGGGCCCATGTCGGCTTTTCATGCTGCACCTATTCTAAACACAGGTAAAAGGCACAAAGAAATACTGATGAAGATGGTTGTAGTGATGACATGCTCCAATGTTCCTGTTGTTACATGATGCATTTTATGATGTGTTACCAGTGTGTGGCTATGTCAGTGTGTGTTTCATGTACAGGGCTGCAAGAAGAAATTCCCCTCAGGGTCGGCAGAGTTAAAGTGAGTTGAGCTTGAACTTCAACTGACCCGAGTACAACTAATGCGTTCACTTCTGTCAATCATATTACGGGAGAAAACAAACCAAAGCCTGATTCAAATGGACTTAAAACACAGGTTTGGTAACGCCTTGGTTTTCTTTAAGTCTTATTTAATTTGACCTCAATTTTTCGGCGTCAGGTGTGAAAACAAAGCCCGACAGCAACACGCATAACTAGCACCTTGACAGTAGCAAGTGAGGACATGTTGAAGAGTTAGCAGTATCACATGAAACGATTCCTGAATAATTTTCAGAATTCAGTCAAACTCTTTTTTTCCTGGCTTTTTTGGCATCAACATCAATTGCAGCATCTAAGTGGATTCATTGTGCTGCTCTGCTTTAACCAGCTTATCCTTTTCAAGCCAATCGTAATAAATGACAGTTTATAACAGCTGTGCCTGAACCAAATGAGCAAATCACTCTCTGGTGCACGGGACGCTTCAACAAAAGGAGCAGCTAACACAGTTTACTATGGGGCTTTGAGATGGTCAAAGGTGGGATCAGATCCATGAGACCGCACAGCCAGAGAGCAGGTGCTGCGTTGGTTAAGCAGATGCGGGACCTTAATCTTTCACCATGTCCAAACTGATACAGATACATCTGAAAAGGCAGCTATTGGTTTGAGTTATCTGGTGTTTTGGCCAGTGGGGGAAAGTAACCACACAAACTAGTAACTAGTGGTGGAAATCATCAGGTCTTTAACTTGGGTAACAGTAGCAACACCAGACTATTTATGTATATTATACTGTATATTAAAAATACTCAGTTACAAGTCCAAGTCATGCTTACAGTGTTTGAATATAATGAATTATAATTACTAGGTGATTTGACCTATTTTTCTAAGTTTGGTAGTTTAACATATTTGAAAGAATATGACAAACTTGTACAATTTGAAGATTTTTTAAGTTAATGCATGTTTTGTACATACAATCTTAGTCTTCGAAGTAACTAAAGCCATATAAATTGTGATGGAGTAGAAGTATAAGTAACAAGAAATGAAAATATTAAAGTCAATTTGAAGTACCTCAAATGTGTACTTTATTCCAGTCTACCACTGCCAATCACAAAGAAATGTGTTTATTATTTAATATTACTCTATTTTGAGCTGCAGCCCAGGAGTTAGCCTTCGAAACATCCTTTGAAACCTGTGCAGCCGTTTAAAGTAAAACAAAAACAGACATATTACTAAGCTTTATGGTTGTACAGAGAGAGATGTGGAAAAGGGGTATTACCAAGGTCTTTCTATTCAACCAAACCCCTCATCAGTGGCGCCATATTTAGTTTGCTGCTATCCGCCTTTCAACTGAAAGGAAGAAGTTTAAGTGTCTTTCTCTTCCTCTGGTGTTTCAGACCGGCTGTAATCTAATTGTGAAGTGTGGAGGGAAAACTTTCAAGACATAAACAGCGAGTTAATCTGTATCTCTCTGATCTTACCGCCTGTCTGTCAATCGGAGAGAAGGGAACGCAAAACAACGTAGGTAGAATTCAGCATGACGGCCTTCTGGTGGCGGCTGGGGTGAAGAGTTCACTGAGGGAGGCTAACGCTTTGTGTGTGTGTGTAAAGAGAGCAAAGATGCAGCAGAAGATATATCATATATGTGGTGCGTTTATGCACAGTGGTAGATCTCTTAACTATAGAAGAGAAGCATCTGAGAGTTTGCAAACACAGCAGCGATTGTTCAAAGTTGGGCACGGAGAGGTCAAGTAATGTAGCACAAGCACATCTATTCAAAGCCTTGAAAAATCAAGTGTGGCTCTCCAACAAAACTCCTTTTATTTCCATCCCCACCCACTACATTGAACCTACTGTCTCTTATTCTCCGTGCAGACACTAACAGAATATCTTTTGACAACGGTGAACAGGACTAAAGCAGGAGGATGACCCGGGGGCCCGGGCCAGTAGAGACTAGTGGAGTGCTGGGGGGCCCCGGAGGCATATACGTTGTGAAGATCCAGGCTGAAGAAAAAAAAAAGAACAGAGCGATGCCGCAAAGAGTTGGGGTGTGATAATGGATTCCCACATTAGATCCATCATGGTCTGATAATAAATGTGATACGGCAGCAGCTTGGCACAGAGAGAAGAAAATCTGGTTTGAAGCGAGGCTGGAGCCGCCTGGTGACTCTATGCTTGGTGGCAGGCGCTCTGGGCTTGTGTCGGGGGTTTTGGAGGACTTCCCCAGGTCACAGTGTGCCGAGTGGAAACACATGGTTTCAATGTGTCTCATCTCCTGCACTCAAAAGTGAGGCGGCGACTGCACATTTGCATTTGTAACTCTTGAATGACATTATGGTTCGTGAGGAAACAGAAAAAAAAAGTTTTCGACATTTCCACGTGTGTGTGTGTGTGCGTGTGTGTGCTAAATTCCTGTAGAGTTCATGGGTAAGGCTGGCTGAGAGCCTGCAGGTTTGAAACCATAAATTACCAAGAGTGACACAAAGACACCACTAACCACAGAAGCTTTAATAAGAGCTTCAAAGCAGCAGGGAGCAGCTTCATGGAGGAGTCACCCCTCAGTCATTCAGACAGTAAATAAGACCACGTCACACGGAAATGATGACAATGTGACAGTGTTTGCTCATACTAAAGCCGACCTTGAAGAGACCCTATAATGCTTTTTGGGGTTTTCCCTTCCCTGTAGTGTGTTATATAGGTTTGTGTGCATGTAAATGGACATCTGCAAAGGCTAGTTTCTCTCCCACACCCCGACCCTGCCTGAAACGCCTCCATTTGACTCCTTTGTATACTTCTGTAACAAAGTGACATCACTATGTAACACTCGCACTTCTATTGGCCAATGCTCCAACACATGCTACGTGATAGATATGTCCCGTCCCTTAGCCTAAGCGGTTAACCAGAAGTCAGAACAGAGCCGACCAGCTAACCAATCAGATCAGACTGGCAGTATATAGGCAGTAGAACACATTAAATATGAATCATGAATAACGAGCTATGACAGTGTTACCACGTTATGCAGTTAAGGCCCCTGTCACACGGATGGCAGATCTTCGTTGAATCGAGATTGTTTTACTTCGACATGAAGAATTTGCGCGATTGACAAATAGCTACTCTATTGACAGCACTAACATTTGAGGTACAGAGAACCGAAGAGTCCAAAATAGAGGATTGTATCCTAGCTTTATGGCTGTGTTGCCACATCCACTTTTATTGAACTTTATAAACTGTTTCACAACATGTTTTTTAGACATTTATGAGACAGGATTTGTTGGTTCTACCACCGAATGAAATATTTTTTTGGAAAGACAATCAAAAGCAAACAAACAAGGTAAGACAGCTTGTGTTTGACCGCTTAAGCAACTCTTAATTCAATGAAATGATGTACAATCCTGAGAACAAAATACCAGTGGGAAAAAAATACTATTGCGACTGACAAGACTGTTTGTTCCAGCTGGCTAGCCTGTTAGCTGTTAGCTGGCCAGCTGCGGCAGCTCACCAACTCGCCCTGCGATTAATCACTACCTCACAGAGCTTCTGACATCTCTCACCATGATTTAAGGGAAACAGAAACATTTCCTCTACCTCTCAAATAGAAATTACAGTATTTGTTTTACTCTTTTAGGCACTCTGGCCTCCAGCAAAAAGTTGAATGAGGACAGGGAGCTCCAATTTTTGCAGCTTTCCCAAAACACCAAAATAATTTAAAGTTTAATGGAAAGTAAAACATAAAAAAACTGCACGACAAATAGTAAAAATGCACGATGATGCGAGGGGCAGCTTCTTCACTTTAAGACCATCTTTGGCAGCAAGTATTTTAAATCAGTTAC
>CALSBZ010046939.1:3303831-3315522 GCA_943591055.1 Gobionotothen gibberifrons
TGGTGCATCAGGCAGCACCCCCCCAATGCAGTAAACCTAGGGGAAACTGCTTCTGCCATATCTGACAACCCTCTAATATGAACATGGGTTCATTCTTGCCTAAAGTTTCGTGTTCTATCCTCTTTAAATTCCTGATCATGGACTTAAAGCTGCCCTCTGTCCATCTTTTTCCACCGTACGGTCCTGCAGGCGCAGAGCGGACATGTTAGGCAGCCGATGGCCATCTGACCGGGAAACACTAAATCACAGATGAAACAGCGGGAGGGGGAAGTTGTAAATCACACAATACAAAGAGCTGGGTGAAAGAGCAGGAACATTGCTCCGCCATGACATCGTACCTCGTAGCCTGCCTTCAAAGCAGGCTCGGGCAGGAAGCAGTCATTCCCACTTCCTGTCTGCGTTACCCATGGGAACGCCGGCACAACACTGAGGTGCGAAGGAAAATCATGTTTGGATTTTTTTTTTTTCTCTGCCCAAGGACATGTGAATCCATTGTGATAGGGTTTCTCGGAGCTGATGAAAAGAGTTTATAACGGCACAGGAATCACATTGGTATGGACGTGAACTCTGACCGTGATGAAGCTGTTGTCGTGGAAACAGTGATGATGGGTTTGTTGGTGTCATGGTTGTTTTGGTTTAAAGTTGAACAAAGGAAGACAAAAAGCCTTTTTCCAAACTATAAACTCATCTCTTATTATCATAGTGTGTACTTGTTTGTGTGTGTAAATATATAGTAGACTCAGTTCGTCCACCAATAAAAACATTTTCTTTTACTATTTTGTCAATCTGTTTATCGTTAATGTCATTTTTCATTTAAGAATGTTAGAAAATGTTGTTTTTAATCTCTCAAATGAAGAGAAACACATTAAAAAACGAGGGAACTGAAAGCTGTAGGACTCGTTCCTGTGCGACTCTATAGATATCACCTGCTTCTCTCATATGCAAATGGTAATAAAGGACGTGCATTGAATCTATTGTTTAGTTTTTACCATGGTATGATATGGTATCAACAATGACTGTTAAATATGTGGTGTTGGGAGAACCCTGCATTTTAAATAGGGCTATGAATTAAATCAAAGAAGCTTTCCAAATTAAAAAAGTAATGATTATCATGAGTAAGATTACAAACATGCTAAGAGCCCTGTTAGTATTAAACTAAGATACAAAAATTGCCCTGAATTTTAAGTCAACTGGACCAAAAACTAGACCAACATTTTACTAATAAGGACATTTGTACACAAAACTAAGACCGTTGCTAAGTGACAACTTGATATTAGTGATCTGTTTAGGGCAGAATCCCCAATGAAACACAGGCTGTCCTAATGTCCTGCAATTTGTCTGGCAACGACTCACTCGACAATTTAAAAAATGTGTGTTAACATGTTGTGCAGGATCTGGCGTGGTTTCCTCAGCTTAGTCTCACCTGCTCCGCCTGTCACTCAGCAGTTGCCATGGCGAGTCAGCCGACACTTCCTGACACAGCGATGTGACACCGTCAACGTCACGCTGCCAAGTTCACCTGTCACCCAAAGGCCCCGAGTGATTTGTCCCGTCAATCAATCCGAGGGACAAAGGAAGGTGAGGCTGCCTCTGTGAATAAACAACATCTCTATGTTAATGAACTCAAGTGGCATTATTTTAGTTTAATCCAATAATGTTGTCACGTCAGGAGAGTGAGGATTACTGTAGATCCCAGTTGATGATGATGCTCATTTGGGTGCGTTTGATTTGTCACATGCATTAAGTGAATGTGAACCCCATTAGCCCCGGATCAGCAGACTTGTTAGCAGCAGCACCTTCTGCAATAATTTACAACCCCTTCATCTCAACAGAATGTGTTTCTTGTAGAGCGTAATGGAAGTAATCCATTCTCCCTGTCAGCGCTGGAAAACACTTTGTTTTCTGTACAAATTGTGTTTGGGTGGAAGATGGGGGGGGGGGGGGGGATATTTTGCCGTGGGTATGTCTCATATATGCAGGTTTTTAGGACAAACGTGGCTCTATTTTTGTGCAGAAAAGAGGCGATCTATTAACTGCACTGTATTTACATGAATATGAGGGACTTATTTGCAGAAGACAGACATTGTGTTTGTTTGCAGTGGTTATTCAAAGAGGGCGAAATACTCATGTAATGTCCTTATGTACAGTACTTGTCCCTTACTTGAGTGTTTCCATTTTATGTAATAGACAAATACGCTTGTTTTCTACAAATGTAATGTACGACTTTACACAAACAACACATTAGGAGCTCGTAAAATCCTTAGCATGCATCCTTAGCATTAAGATGCTGCGTTCATAATACATTAGTGATAATAATCCGATAAATAGAAAAGGTTAACAAAAACAACATCAGAGGTATATTCAACTTCAATAATACTACAATAAAAACAAAAATACTAGACTAGTTGCAAAACAAGGTAATGTGAAAATATAACATAATATAAAGTACTTAGATAGATGTAATGTAACACATATACTATAGTTTAATAATGTAAGGTATTGTTTACACAATGTCTTGCGTTACATTTGAAAACAATCAATTTACTCATGTTAAAAAAGCGGTGAAAATCAAAAGCTACAGAATTAAGAAATGTTGTCAAAAAATGTTTATTAAAACTGCAGAAACTAATTAATTTCCATTTTTTCTCTCTCAGACAAGTCAAACAATACTGGTTCCTACAATTTAGATAACCCTGAAGAAGTTATCATCGGAATTTCATTTAGTCAAAATATCCAAGTTGTGGTTCGCAAAGACCAAAACAACAGGCTTGTTCCATGACTGTATATTCGACTCGGATGTTTAGTGTAGTTAACTCCAACTCTATTAAACTGAGTATTAGGGCTGTGCTTATTGATAACTCAGAACATATTCATTTAGCTTGAGCAGTAAATGTATTTAATGCCCACTGCAGATGCAGCTCAATAACTCTTTTCAAATATATCCTCCGCCAAATAAGAGCTATGGTATTGGAGACAGGCCTGGGTACAGTATAGCAAATGATGCACTATTTCTTGGAAATTAAAGTGTTCCCAAAGATTATATTTCAGCCTTGACAACAATTAATCACACAATTAAACAGTATTTGTTAACAAGACGAACAGCATTGATTTGCAGACTCCTGGTGTTTTTGTTTAAAGCCTTTCAGCTAACTTTATTTTATCCTGACTTTCAAACCAAAGCACACCCCAAAAAAAACACAATCCATCTTTCATCCTCTCCCATATATCTCCTCCTCCTCCTCCTCTTCCTCTTCCTCACATCCACCCACTCTCCCCCTCATTCCTCTCCATACTGTATCTCCCTCAGCCCCCACAGTCTCCTCCATAAATCGTGGGACAGCAGCGCTTTAATGGATAATTAATTGATGCCGCTGCAGCAGAGTAATAAGACAATAAATTACGACACAGGCCGGTGTGCTGCGTCAGTGTGTGTTGCTAATGGCCCTTCAGGGCTGGGGCAGGAGGCTAATAAATTAGACAGGTATTAACTGTTGTGTGCTAAGTAGCCCTCCACTGCTAACTGCCATGTGAGGGGAGAGGAAGGAAAAAGAAAAATTAGACGAAGGGAGAAAGAGAATAAAGGAAGAGAGATTATGCCTTTATGTCGATACGTTTAAAGTAAATTATATAATTGTTTTGCCTGAGAAATATCCTATACGTTTGTTTTGCCTTGTTTAGTTACCAAAAAGAAGATATTTAAGTTTTCTTTTTGTTATTCATAATTTGATTATATCTATTTAACCCTTGTGTTGTGTTCGAAAAGCTGTTACCGTTCATGGTGTTCGCGGGTACATTTTGACCCATGATTTAGCTCAGTCCAAAACACTCAGAAATAATGACTATCATCCAATATTGTTTTAACTGCATCATAACTAACTTATTATGCATTCATAACCGTACAGTTGTAATTTTATTTGATGGCCCCAAAAAACATTACACCACATATTTAAAGCGTACCTATCTTGCAAAATGCACTTTTGTACGTCTTTTATACATGAATATGTGTCCCCGGTGTGTCAGGGATCTCACCAAGTGTCAGAAAACACAACCCTCTCTCTTTTCCTCCATACCCAAATCTCTAAAAACGGAGCTGATCCAGACTGATACAGATTTGAAATTGTTCTGACGTCAGAAACGAGGAGCTCCGCCTGGGCAACTCTCCACCTATCAGGAGGAGACCGCCACGGCCATTGCCGTTCGAAAGCGCTGGAGACGCTGTAGTACATATCCCAGGCCTGTAGGTGGCGCTGTAGTCTGCCACAAAAGCAGCGAAGAAGACTTCTCACAGATTCAGCCCTTGCAAAAACAGGGCTAAAAAAGAGCAAATAGAGCGAAATGAGGCATGGCTAAAATTTGACCCCGAGTCACCCACAACAATTCTGCTGGGTCTTTCCAGACTCGAACACCAAATTATACACTTTTTTTTTTAGAGACCTTCAGACTTGGCTAAAATTGTCAAAATCAGTTTTTTTGTGTTTATATAGTTGTTGCGGAGGATATCATGAAGCCTTGTTCCGTTAAAAAAAACTAGAGCGTAGTTATTATATAATTTTAACTTGAAACGGGTCACAGGAGACCCGAACACAACATAAGGGTGGTACTAAAAATCGACCAATTGGGGGCAACATTACGCATGCATGCGCTGTCAAGATTACCATCGAAGGTTGAATAATGGACAAAAATGTACTATAGCGCCCTCATGTGGCCCTCGGTCACTGTTATGTTAGATTTACCAAACATCGTGTTTAGCCCCTAATATTGCCCTTCCCACAAAATATGCTTTGCAAATGTTTATCATGTAATGTAATTATGTTTTATATTTCTGATGTTAAAAAAAACAAAGGAAAGTAACATCTAGTCGACATTAGTGCCAACGTTAACAGGCTAGCTATCTTCCACTTTCAGAAAGGAATAAAACCTTAAAAACACAACACATGCTCCCAAATGTTAAACGTTATAAAAGGGGACAGAAAGTCTTAAATCACTAACGGCACACGTGAACAAAGTGATCTTGTTGATAGAAAGAAAACAAGACAAAGCCCTAGTCATGCTAGCAGCTCTGTGAAGCTGTATACTCAACACAGCAATGCTTTGAGCTAAATGTTAACATCAGCATGCTAATATCCCCTCAATGACAATGAGTTGACTTTTTTTGATGTTTTTGTAAGTACAATGTGTACCATGTTCACTTATATCGTAGTTCAGTGAGTTAACATGCTAACATTAGCTTATTAGCACACAAAGTAGAGCCAAGGCTAATGAAAATATTACCCGTTTGGCAGGAATTTGGTCATGAAAACAATTAATATTTTGATGGTTGTGCTATCAAACCAACGCTTTTGGTTTATTTTACGGCAAACCACCCATTAGATATTTGAGATGTTATGTTCAGTGTCGACATCGATTGGGTTTGGATAATAGAAAGCTTCAGCAATTTAGATCTCACATTACGATACCTACACCTTCCACATTTAGACACAGCTCAGTGGTTAACCGCTTTGGTCTCAATGGTCTGAAGCTCTCATCATGTGGAGAGTAAGAGATGGTGTCTCTTTCCAAAGAGGAATAACACAGCTAAGTAAACCAGGACAACAGCTCCTGCATGGAAATGTGGAATTCCAGCAGAGAGTCTCTAATCCCATTTTAATGGTTGTCTGATTAGGAGGTGAGAAGGATTAGGTTGTGGGCATGCATGTGTTGTGTTGGATGGTTAAATGCATCCCATGTGTGCCTATTAGGAAGAAGCTGGTGGAAAACTACTAATACAGAAGATACAAAGAGAAAGAGAAAAATTGCAGACATTAGGAGTGAGCAGGAGAAGAAGAAAAATGGCGGCTCAGTTAGGTCTTACCAATTAAAAATGCTGCAAATCTCTCATCTCCTAATGTTATCCCTAACGAGCGGGGCTTAGTGGCAGTTATGTAGATAAAAACTCTTTCTGATTGATTCCAATGGCCCATTGAAATTTGTTTCACTCCACCTTATTGATTACACCGCGCCTGTTGAAAACCATTAATTAATAATGATAAAAAAAGTGCCAGGGCTCATTAAAATCCACCACACAAGGCTGAACTGCAGTCTCTTCAACCATCTTTTACCCTTGGCATTTTCGTTTTGTTTTAACTACTGTATTCAACTTAAAAATCTATTCTAACTTCAGATCCAGTGAAGTTTCCCTGCAAATATCAAAACATAAAATGTATTTAATATTAATATATTATACTTGTTATTGCCAGATGCTGGTAGATAGGTGTCCTCCCACACACAAACACATTTCATTCATATTAATAGTAATTTATAACAGTGTTTTGCTATTTTCTGCCCACAATCATTCCACTGATGGTGACGTATTCATCATTTTATCTCATCACATTTTGGGGTTTTTCATAGTTGAAATACCCTGCTTTCGGCCCTATATTGAAGGATAAGCTCACCCGAATTGCAATGTGTTACCTGCCTTTTTTTAGTAAGTATGTGACATAAACACAAATGTCTTTTTTTAGATCTGTGACAACCACAATGCCATACTGCATGTAGTCTACCAAAAATGCCTCTATATCAAACAATGTAAGAGACATTGCGCAAATAATCCCACCTTCTTTTCTTGTTGCAATGCCTGTGACGCAGGGAACTCGTCACTATGGACTGACGGCTTTGGGCCGGGTGATTGCACTTTATTAGCATGATTGCACAGTACAGTTGACATTGCGTATTTGCACAGAATGTATACGAATTATTTAAGTAGTATTTATTGACTGATTGGGCCATATTTATTGGAGTGGTTGAGTGTAATCAGGGTGCAAATAGTATGTTGATGTCTGTGGCTAATGATTGTGTGCACCTGGGGCCCTGGGTTGTCTCCTCCCCCGCCCCCCCCACCTGTGTTTAATTGCTCCCCCCTCACCTGTGTCTAATTAGTATGTCTATTTAAGTGCTGTTTCTTGTTGTGCTGTGTGAGTGTGTGTGAGATCCTCGTGGCTACAGGATGTGCAACGTGAACAGCTGATTGAGCCGTGTCATATGTGTGCGATTTTAATAAATGTCCACGTCGGGTTATATTTTTGGACGTTCTGCCTCTGCCTCCTTGTCCACGTCGGGTTATATTTTTGGACGTTCTGCCTCTGCCTCCTTGCCTCCTTGCCTCCTTGCCTCCTTGCCTCCTTGCCTCCTTGCCGTTGAGTCTGGGCCGCTCAACGGTCTTTCTCACAATGCCATATGACTTTTGTCTGTGTTAAATGTTTGGTAGGAGAAAATGCACATGAGAAATTGCAAACAAGTCTGTTACTGCACACCTTTATTATAGTTTGAAGCATTCATGCCTTTCACTTTCAAATGAGTTGGCGTTTAGGATTTGGCTGCCATGGTCCAGGTTTGGGTCGGTCTTGGACAGAATCTCTGCAGGTTCATGTAGGTTCAGGCATGATATTCTGGGCCTGACCATAGTTGGAGGCAGCCACAGTAAAGCAGTGCTAACAGTGACAGTGGATGATGATAAAGCTGTGTGACTGGGCCATAGCCACAGCCCTATACTACCCTGCTCTGCAGAGAAGTGGAGCGCTTAATATATTATCAGTGGACACGACTGACACCACCAAAAGACAAAGTGCCCAGTGCAGAGCTCTCGCAGCCCGGGACCTGGAACATTCCTCCATATTTCTCGCTGGCTGTCAGGTCGTCTAATAAAGCGGGGCAAAATGGAGGCACGGTGTAGGAGCTGAGGGTGGATGAAGTATCTAGCACTGATGTAATATGGCTTATAAATCTAATTTAATTACCTAGTGTGGGGACAGGCTGTAGAAGCCATGACTGGATTTATTGTGTCTTAACTTGGCATCTTAACGACTTTGTGCTTTTAATATCATTACCCTGCAATTTATTATTTTTCGTTTGCGCACACACACACTCTCACACTGTATAGCCAGTGCAGTCATAATCTTTTCAAGCAGGCAGCTTTACGGATCGTAGGACCCCTGAGCCGCGACAGCTATTGACCCATAAACTCCCACTTTGACTCATCCCATGCCGTCCCTACACTGCATGTCATTAAGGTGATATCACTGATACACGCTTCATTTAGGACATAAAACTACATTTCAATAGTGATAAGTTCAATAAGGATTACATGCAAAAGGCAAGTTGAAATGCATACCAGACGAACATCCACCTTTCAAATGTATATACTGTTTCACGTGGAGCAGTAGACAGTTGGACCTAATTTACACAGGACCATTTTCCATACCTTTTTAAAACTGTCCAATGTGCAATGCTAGATCGGTAGATATAAAATACTAATATAAAAGGTGCTATATGCTGAAATTGAGTGATTTTCCAATAATCTAATGCGGCTAAACACTCCTTCCCAACATCCGACCATTTTAGTAACTTTAGAAAAGACTTATTTGGACAATCAACCCCTTTTCGCCCAGCGATTGCCCAGGGGTGCCAATCTCTCTTCTCATTCTCTCACAGCTACACTCGTGGTTTTTCCATTCATGACTTTTTATGTGCATCACCATGAATGCCATTGAGAGGATATCGTCCGAAAGTGTGCACCATTAATTTTGTTCTTGGACATTTGAGAGGCAGTGAGTTGCAGCCATGAAAGCCATTCAATTATCTTAATGGTATTGTATCTATAAGGCAACTTGAAAAATCGTGATACAATCTAGACAAAGTTCTTTCATGGGAAAAACAAGCCTTGACATCTCCTCGGACACACAAATAAATACTGATTCACTAAAGGGAACTCCTAGCTTTGTGTTTTACTCAACACTGCATTAATCTTTGTTTCCTCTCCTCCAGCAGTCATTCCACATTCTCATTTCTGTCATTGCAGCTCACCCTTCTGCTTGTCTTTATCTCATTTCATCCGTCTCCTCCCTTCTTACACTGTTCTCTCATCTTCATCCCCCCACTGGCCATCCCACGCCCTCCAGTTCAGCCTGTCAGCTTAAATAAAAAAGACAAAAAGGTGGAAAAATACACAGAACGAATTAATAAGAGATAGAAAATGAGGGACTCAAAGGAGGACAGCTTCACTCCTCCACTCTGTTCTCCTCCGCCTCCCACCATGTCAGGCAAATAGTTTCCAGAGGCCCCTGTTCCACATTAGCTTAGTTTGCTATTCAGCTGATCCATCGACTTAATGCAATCCCCTAAATGCCTGCTGCATGGCCTCACTGACAGTGACATATTTGTTTTGCAGCCCTCTGCAATCTGATGTCTGCCACCATACTCAAGATTTCATGAATGCCTCTCCTTCTGAGTACTGTACTTGGCTGTGACTGTGTTGGCAGACCATCTCAAAGTCTTCCCTGCCCGCTATTTGTTGGCAAGGTGTTGGGGAACTAATAAGCCAAAAGTCTTATCTATTTGTTCTCGCTCAAGGCGATGTTTATGAAATAACAACTAGTCAGGCAACTACATTTGTTGCACACTTAACTGGTTGTTTGAATCCTGGCTAGACCAGCTTTGTGATTTCAAAAACCAAAAACACAAGAGCAAAAGGTTAAGAAATGGATAAAACCGACGTTATGTAATCTGCAATTGTTAGCATGTCTGGCTAGCCGGCTTACAAAATGGTTTCTTCCAAGGCCGGGAAGCATGTCATCAGCTAATTACACTAATAACTGTCGCCAAATAAACGTTGGGAAAACAGTCGGTGTGCTCTTTTCATAATGGAGAATGATGTCATCATTGCGAAGGGTGCAAAAATTATCAATATGACTTTTCAGCATCAGCCATTTATACACCAGCCATTAACTTGCTTATTTCAGACCTCTTTCAAACACATTCAGCTTTAAGTATTACAAAGTCAGCTGGCAAAGTCCTTTTCAACCAAATGATGGAGCTCAAATCAGCTAACTCCAGGTAACAAAACGTGCTAGCAACAGCTTTCATTACCTTTGGACAATTGAGAGGCATGGTGACAGGAACAGAGAAAGGTGGGGCTCTAGTTGAATTAACCTTACATCTATTCAGACTTATTCCAAATAAATCATGTTCAACAGGAGCTCTATGTCCTCAACTTCCTTCCTTTTCCCATTTGACCCCTCTCTATCACTTATTTTCCTCTCCATGTGTCTGACTCGAGGCGTAGACTGATGTCAGACACAAGAACAGATCACAGCATCTGTCTTGTGATTGAATCCTGCAGGTGGGAAGGCAAAGTTGGAAGAGTGGACTCTCATAAGATTTGACCTCCCCGCCCCTGACATGACCCCACTGCCTCACATCTGGTGGAAGGAAATGGACGAGAGGTCAAGAAGGGAGTCATTGACCCAAATGAAAGACAAAGAAGAAAGACATTAAAACAGGGGCCTTGAGCAGCAAGCACTTTGTCTTCTCTGTGTTGCCATTAAGGCATTGTTATGTTCTACTTGCTTGTAAAACTAACCGCCATTGAAATTCATACGTCCCCTCTGCAATGTAATGTTTTATTGCACCTTAGGTTGCTTTTCCAAGCTAATATAAAGATTTTATTCCACATTTGAACTCCATGGTGTATTTGTTTGTTTTTATGTTGTGGTATGTTACCGTTTTGCTCTGACAACAAGCTGCTCGGAACTAATCGCCCCTTGGTGATATGAATAAAGTTGTTTTAAAACTTGAAGGAACAACGGGAAATTACAACATGCCGTCTTGTTAAAGATCATTTAACATTTGTATGCATAGTATTTATTTCTTCTGCAGATAATTGGACACATATTTCCTTGTGCCTTTACAATAAATCTCCCCTCTTGCACACATGTTGAAGAGAAGAGATGGATCACATGGAGCTCAATGTATGAGGCTCTATCTTAAGACCCTGAGGCCGTAATGAGATGTATGTACAATTATGTTGTTTGGTCTCTTGAAACGTTGTTTTTTATTCTTAATTATAGGGGAACGTACTTTGGTTTTACAGCTTTTCTAACTTCTATTACACTTAGTTGTATGCATTTATTGGCGTCACACACACACACACACAATGCATGTGATACTTACACTAACAAGGACAGCACAATGTCCTCCACTGTTTTTCAGCATTGCTAATGTGAGTCACATCCACTTACACCCTGCTGCTGCCTATAGAGTTGTATTAAGGTGACATATGACCTGGGTCACACTAATGATTTATATCCTGTGGTTGCTGTTAACACAAAGAGTGAGAGCCACCATGCTAGGCGCTCACACACACACCAGCTCTGTCATATTTCACATCATTAAAACACCAGCTGTTACAGCACTGTCTGCATTCATTACACATAATAGGACCATTCAGCTCATATAGTGCACACACACAAACAGAAGCCAAACACACAGTGAGTGCATTCAAATGATTGGACAAACATCACTCACTGTATGTGTCCGTGGATTTGCCACTAACATTGCTAAACTGTACATTACATATTTTGTTTATCCATTTCAAATCAAATTCATGTTTCCTACAAGCTGGTTTTAATTTTTGAAGCTGAAGTTTTGGCCATCATTACCTCCACCGAGGAGTTTCCAGCTGGGTTTGTTTGTTTGTTTGTTTCTCTGTCTGTCAGCAGGATTACTGAAACACTTCTGGCTTCATTTTCATGGAACTAGGTGGAAAGGTGAAGCATGGGTCAAGAAAGAACCTAATGTTAAAGCGGATTGGCCTTGCTGCAGGTCTTTGCTCTCTAATGGCGCTTTCACACTGCAGGCTTGGTTTGGTTTGGTTTG